>JANTPZ010132349.1:0-17594 GCA_025593235.1 Vachellia pachyceras
ACTCTAATGGGTGCCTTGTATTCAAGAACTTTCCCATCGGTTTTCACGATCTTCACCATGCTATCTTGAAGGACTAAGCAATTCCCCATGGTTATATATATAACTATACAGAGTAGGAGAAAGAAAATGGCAGTTAGTTTTCTGGTTTCAGAATGAGAGAGGAACGACGCCCAAGGAGTATATAAGAAAATTTGCTTCAGAAAATACCCTTGTGAAGGTTTGAATATTACACAAGTACCATAATTGCTATGGATGGTAATAAATAATATTATGCTTATTTAGAACTCGGAGTTGACTCGGACAACCCCTTGAGTTAAAATATGGATATAAATGAGTCGAGTTGGTGAAGTCAGTGGGTGGGAAGTGAGTGAGATGGTGCTGGGTGGTGTATTGTTTTGTGGAAGTGGATTGTGACCAGAAGCCCAAGTGCTTGTTTGGGAACTCCGTTGGGAAAATGGATTTTGCAGATTTTGAGGCATTTTAGGAATTTCGAGATGGTTTTACGGATTTCAAGATGGTTTTTATGAATTTCGAGATGGTTTTTTACAGATTTCAAGATGGTTTTGTCTCGGCTTACGTGCACCGTTTGGGAAAATGGCTTCCCAAACAGGCACCAAGTGGTTGACCGATCTCCAAAGTGCTCTCTTAATAATTCCGACAATCACACATATATTCACCATTTCTTAATTTGCCTCTCTCAGTTTATTTTATGTATGCTCAGGCTGTAATTGAGGGAGGTTTTCTCAACATGTGACTGCTCCTTTCATTATTAGTCAGCCGACTTGAGGATAAAACCTTAATTTATCTATGAAGTTGTTCATTTTCAGTTTGTTTTTGTATGGCCAAAGGAAATTAGTTTATATATTTTTTGCGATATACATGTATATAAATTTAGGTCCTTGACGTTATTGTTACTTTTTTTAAAAAATAAAAAGTAATTGATCAAGCTTCATTTTTATGGCTGATCATTTACTTATCTATCACAATTTGAATGAGAGGAGAGGGATCATCACTATTAGTACTGCTGCTTCTTAAACACTTTGATTGAAATAGCTACAGAAACCAAGGTATTGTAATCTCAAGTTATGGATTTCATCCCACCGTTGTAACATCAGGTTATTAATGTCTACCTCTTTAAATAAAAAAAATGAAATGGCTACAGAAAAATCAAATAAACACCTTTTTTAAAGGTTGGTCGGTAATTGAATTATAATCAGGATTAATGTGGGCAACAACAGAGAGAAAACAGTACCGCTTCTAATTAATAAGTTTAATTGTGCATGGTTTTTTATTTCATGTATTGATCCCATATTACAAAAGAGTGAGAAAATTAATTAATGCACTCATCAATTAATTTTTATCTGGTACAATGGGATTGGTTATAACAGAAGGTCTAATTTTTCACAATATAATAAATCAAGATTCAAATCATTGTTAGAAAAGATATATTCATATTCGATATTCAATGATGTTTTGTCTTTCAAAATTTAACTCTCACCTGTTTTGTTCAAATAAGCCAGATGAGAAAATCTAACAAAATTAAAGCACAATTGTATCCGAGTTGGTCAGAGTCGTCCATCCCTTCTCTGGTTACGATGGCTTTCTCATGCAAGCGTGAACGGTGGATTTTATTCAAAGACTGGGATTACTCTTTTTCCCCCTTTGGGGCATCAATGAATGAAAAAAGTGACCACTTGAATGGTATAACTTCGTTCCCTTTCGATCCATGTCACTCAGCGCAGCCACCCTCCATTGATGAGGATCATATCTAAAGTGATAAAGTTCGGCCTTGTGTCATAATAATAAGAAAGTGGCAATCCACCTCAGAATTTTCGTGCAAGATAAAGCTACACATATGTATTCATAGCTACTTAGGCTTTCAAAATCCAACTTTGATACAAAAAGCAGCTTCACCCTATTTTGAAGTAGACGTGCAACAACAGTTCCAGGAACGTGTGCTCGGAGGTTTGAAAATAAAAAGAATAATTTTATATATGTTTAAGGACTATATTCGCAGTCTTTTATAATTCTAACTAAGGATCACTGATCATGTAACACTACTGCATAAATGGGTTTTTACGTCTCATTCGAACGTATGCTAAACAAAACGGACAGGAGAGAGGCTACTACATCTCATCACTTGTAAATAATATATTTCTGGTTGCAAGTTTGTGTTGCGTCAATGGTAAATACCCAAATAGTTAACTTGTAAATCTGATTCGCTGGTATAATCTGTTTCTGAAAAATCCAAATCCTGATACTTGGAAGGCAATGAAGACAGAGAGACAAAGATGTAACAATATTCATATATAAGCGTCACAGTGATGTAGATGAATAGAATTTGCTGAAAATAATTAAAGGGGTTTATATATAGTGCTGATGGGGGTGAGAGGCTGATGGATGTTGCCAACACGCATGCGTTTCAATTAATCAAAGTCTCTACTGTGAGGGTATGGCTAGCTAGTGGTGGTAGGAACTGTTGGGTTATGATCATCCCTTCCAATTTTCAACCTTCATAACGCTCTTTCATCATTAAAAATATTCATAATAACTTAAGTGATGCCACTTTTCTCTTAACTTCTTCAGTGGAGAGATTAAAATATTCCGCCCTCTACACAGAAACATGCATTCCCATCACAGTCATAATTAATTGGTCACAAGTATGGCAACAAAAGCTATTACTGTGCCCATTTGAGAACGCGGCAGAGAAGTACTTTTACGTAAATCGGAGTAAATATACGAATGAGATTATCTCGTTTTACAGAAAAATACTGTTGAACGTACGTTTGGCTTTTCTTAACGCTCTGCCAAACAAGCCCACTATTTGATGTGCCAAGTACGTAGTAAAAAAATGGAATTATTATATGATCAGTGGTTAAAAAGAATTTTGTATTCAGCAAACCTAACAAGTTATTAATTCTCGAGAGGAGATTACTGGCTTTAATTGCAAATGGTGAACAAGTAAGTGAAAGTGTCCTCCTTGATTGAAAGGGAAAGACAGGATATATACTTATATATATATGGCCACTCTGTAATGGAAATATCATCAAAGATCATAATGTGAAAAGCTTAATGGAGATGGCAAACGATCACAGGACGATTCTATCAATTTTAGACAAATATCTAATATGACAAACAAATAAATATCACATGCCCAGGACAAAAGCAGCATGTGGTGGCGGATATTCCCCCTGGTATCCAGCGCCCTTTCCTGAGTCGTTGGCCTTCTTTCAACTGGATCAGGTAACCCGGAGCAACCGACTAATCCGGAGCGGGGACGTCTTTTTGGCACATCTCTCTGAGGTGCTTTGCACCAAGGGCGGATAATCCCCTCCCAACAAGCGTATCTCCAGATTCAAACTCGCGTCCGCTTAGGAAAGTGTCAGTTGTCTTACCACTACACCCTAGCGCTTGTTGGTTAGCCTAATTAAGATGGTGTAACTATTTATGTCAGCCTGATGAATATTGTGCACTCCTGTGTTTAATGGAATAGAGATTAATTAGTGACCCCACCCCCTCCTTACAATAATTTAGTGGCCATTAGATGTTGACCGTTTTAATTGATAATGGTAAATCTCTAGTGGTTTATATTATTAATGCCGATATTAATCATGATACGCGTTAAGATCGCAAGTTGCAAGCAATTAATTAGAAAGCGAGTTCACAGGAAAAGAGAAATTAAAACGAATTTATTTGGCCATCCAATTTCCAGTATCTCTGCTCCTTACTGTCATGTTATATATATATATATATCATCATTAACATTCTTGGCAGGTCAGAATTTTAAGAATTATTTCAAACTATTTTCAACGAGAACCAAAAATAAGAAAATAAAAACCTTATCAATATTAAGCATGTTTAATGTAATATCTTAATCCCAAAAAGTCATCAGAAACTCACCTTTTGGAGGACTTTAATCAAACATACAAGCGCACGCACAGTAGAAGCCAAATGCTTAATTTCTCTCAGTCTTCCTTTAGATTTCCTCCTCTCAACTTTTTCATATCGTTTACTTCAATTAAACACGGCAACGATTGTACCAATATATATATATATATATATATAATTGACAAAGACTGAGTCACATTCTTAGGAATTTCACTTCTAGAATGTTATTGAGTTTATAGATACACCAATTTCTTCATAAAATGTTCCTAAAAACAAAAATAATTAACCTTTTAGGATATGTTTGGAGTAGCCATAAAAATGAAACCTCTCTCACGTACTTATTTCATACATTGTAAACCATGTTGTAACAGTGTTCCATAGTGTCAATCCAAAAGGACTGATAATAATATTGGTAAATTGATTATTTGCTCAAATTCACTTGCTTTGGAATTCAAAGGATTCATTGCAGCAAAGCATGAGAAGCAAGAAAGTTAAAGTTGAGGTGGCATTCATCACGGAAACAGACAGCTGCCTCTCAGTGGTTGGGCGGCGCCGCTCATTGGGAAATTGGAAGCAGGCCCTCTGATTGGTCTGTATTGGTATTTCCATAAGCTGGTCCTAAAGATTTCAGGACTTGCTGATTAAGCAATGAAGCACTGTTGAATTGAGTGGCCATGCGAATGAGAAATGGGCATCTTGTAGTTAATGAATTGGCCACTCAGCTGAGCAACGTGTGATGCACACAACATATGAAATCGTATGTATTTGCTGGGAGTCTTGTCGTCAACGTATGAACCTTTGAAGCAACACCAAGTGATCCCATGATAGATGGATGCTACTGTCTGGGATCCTAACACTCAGAAAGCGCAACATTCTTCGCCTCAATGTCCATGGAAATCCAAGTGCTTCAAAATTTGTTGGATAGGAACATTAGTACATGACTGGGCAAATAGGATGCAAACCGCGTCTTAGGATCAAATTATACCATGTGGATTGGATTTATACACCCGTTTCGGTTCTTAATAAAAGGGATAGATGAAGATTGGGTTTAGTTATAAATATAACATCTTAATTCACTCTGTCTCATAAATTTATAATGTTTTGCCTTAAGTATTCTATTAACGGCACATCACAAGGGGTTTCTAATAATCATGAAGAAATATGGTATTTCAGGAAAACTAACACATATTTGTTATGAATAACTAACTTAACTAAATTTCTCAATGTACTTAAATTAGACATCTAACTCTTATATTAGAGTTAGGGATAATCATTTACTTAGAGCTTCTTTGGATGTGAGGTTGAAAATAGCTTTTACAGATTCCGAGGTAAAATCTAGGTTTTGGAGAATAGATTTTGGAAAATAGCTTTTACAGATTCCGAGGTAAAACCTAGGTTTTGAAAAGTGATTTATGTTTGGAAAGTTATTAGCTTCTACAGATTCCGAGGCAAAAAAGTGGATATGAAAGAGAAAAGTAGTAAAGAGAAAGAAAGAGAAAAGTAGGAAAGAGGAAAAAGTATATGAAAGAGAAAACCTGTATTTCAAACTGAGGTTTTATAATCAAAATAGCTTTTGGGAAAAAAAATTTGCTTAGACAAAACCTCGATTTTGAGGTAAAACCTAGGTTTTGAAACCAAACATAGATTTTAGAATTGGTTGGCAAACAAACCCTTAAACAATGTTATCTTTTATTATAAACAGATTAAGGGCTTACTTTTTACAAAAATAGAACGCATTTTTAGTGAGATGCTTCTCTAATAATTTATCTTATCCTATTTTTAAAACCCCACGTATTGGGTTTTAATACACGGAATTTTACAAAAATTAATGAAATACTTATAATTCATTTACAAAAACATCCCTACCACTTTCATTTTTAGCTTGGATAAATATCTTGGTTTAATTAAGGATAATTTTGGAAGCTTATTTTTTTAAAATATCGAGAAAGTAGTTGATATAGTTTTATTTTAAAAAACTATATTTAGGGGCAAAGTATTAACAATGGTTTTTAGTTAAAAAAATAGTCTACCTATAAATTTTCCAGCGTACAGGAGGTGGTTAAAGATTCAATTCATAAGGTTTGAGCTCAAAGTCCCACTTGATTCCCTTGATATGATTATCATTTGACTACAGAGGTTTAATTACACCATCATTTCACATATAGATAAATTACAAAACGTGAGGTATTAGTATAATTTAATGGCGTGATTGATCTTAACTCATCATTGAAAAATAGAACACCTTGCATTGAAGGAGGAACACGACCTTGCTCCGCCTAATTAATATTAACCCAATTATTGATAGATAGTTTAATTATGGGAAATTTACCATTAGGTTCTAAGTAACCCAACTAATGAACAAAAAGTTTCAAAAATTGGTAAAATTACCATTAGGTCTTAATTGTAGCTAGTCTGATTGTTATTGACGGTTGGAGAGGTTGTTAATGACAATCAAACCAGCTAATGCTGAGATCTGATGATAATTTTACTAATTTTTAAGATTTTTTATTCATTAATTCCCCTCTTTAGAATATGATAATAAATTTCCCTTCAATTATACCAAACATAAATACGGGTCTGAATTATGGGCTGACCCAAAATACCCACGAAACTAGATCATTTGCCGGCCCGCTTTTACAAAAATGCATCGTAGCCCAAACTGAGATTTTTGCTGGGGCAGTGAAGCTCGATTGTCTCGTTTTATTATTATTATTTTTTTCTTGCCATGATCTTCACGTTTTATTTCTTATACAGTGAAAAATATTGGAATGGTTGATAACCTTGCGAAACTCGCACCAACTAGGATATAATTTCTGCTTGTATGATCAAATTAGATGTGGGTTGTTTTGAAAAGGTTTTATGTGTATTTTATTCAGTTCCTTCAAAAGGGTGGTTGGTGCCATTATGATCACATGTTGGCTAAACACTGAAAAGGGACGTTAATCGGTACTTTCAGTTAACTCCAAAATAGATATTTTATCTCAGCGATTGTGAAATTGGGCAACTGGAAGCTCCGTCCCCAGTCCTGTACCTTTCCAATCGAACGCTGTGAACTAAGAAGCATACTTTGTTACTACTCATTGGTACTCAGCTCCACTACTTCAATCTGCTAGCACAAAATCTTTGGCGTCCTGGAGCCATGGCTGGAGCTCTAAGTCTCTCACAATTCTCAGTTTTCGGGTCTCCTTCATTGCCTAAAAGAGTGACCCGAAGCACGGTTTCCATTAGAGCGACTTCGGAAACCTCCTCTCCGTCCACTTCCGCTTCTGTGAGCACGACAGAAGACCCAAAACCGGATTCTCCGGCCTCATCGTCCACGTTTGCTGCTCCTGCCAATTTCAAGCCTCCTGAGCCTAAGCGCTTCAGCGTGAGACCTGACCAGAGTAATGACGTGTTTGGAGCTGCGCTTCCCCTGTTCCTTCGCTTCGGTACTGGAGTTTTCGCTTCTGGGTAAGTAAATATATTCTGCCATATGTTCTGTTCCCAAATTCGAGGTCAATTTCGAATATTAACAAACCCGTGTATGAGTACTGTCAAATGCTAGCCATAGCTGGCATGGTAATAGGTTTTCTGACCTTTTTCTGCGCTGGCTTAATAACTTTTTATAACTCTTTTAAGGCCTACTAAGAAACATTGGTCGTTATTGTTTCGCGTTGAATGATAATTTTATATGTTATTCTTAAATCACTTTTTCCCCAAGTTGGAGTCAACACATAAAATATCTTGATAAGGGATCATTTCTCAAAGACTCAAAGTACTGCATCTTGCACGAAGTGTCTCGAATGTAAATTTAGACAGAGGTGAATTCTGAATTTCTTGAGCTTGTGCTGTGTCATGACAGGTACTCTTTTTCCTTCATTCCTAAGGATGAATTTCCACCTGATCAGTATGCTTTGGAAGTTTCTGGTATACGCCTGCGTTCTTTTAAGTTTAATATTTTGTACTGGTTACTTATAGCATATCGCCGTTGAATATGTTGTTTGCTTGCTGATGTGAATTAGAAAGATGAAGAAAATGTAATAAGTTTGTATGTCAGAGTCTTTTCATCACCGTATTTTGATTTTGTTTGTGTTTTGAACGTTAACCCGAGGGTATGATTTCAGGGTATAAGGTAAAAGAAACTGCAAAGTTAGGCCCTCGCCCAGAGAAGCCTATAGAGATATATGAATTTGAAAGGTATTTCGTTTTTCCCTGTCAAATATTCTGTAAACGCAGGCATGTGTCAGAATGCCTTAGACTATATGCCTCCTTTTTCTTCCTCTGTATACCAAAGAAAATAAGTTACTTACCTCCTTTTTGGTTTATGTTTATGTTCAAATACCTCTTCGAGGAATAAACTAACTATCTATGTGTTGTTTTCCCTTCTAATTTATGGGCTACCATGGATCACGTGCAGCTGTCCATTTTGTCGAAAGGTATGGGTTTTAATCTTGGAGGATTCATGCTTGGTCTTTTCCTTCGTTACTTTTTTTTTTTTTTGGGGTGGTGCAGGTGGGAACCGTTGGGATCTACACAAAAATTGAACCTTCAGTTTGGAATACTTCTGCTATCATATAAAAGACCTTGTTTTTGGTGTTGGCTGGACTAACATTTTGATCATGCACAGGTCAGAGAAATCGTTGCTGTTTTGGACATTGATGTTCTTTTCTATCCATGCCCTAGAAATGGACCAAATTTCCGTCCGAAGGTTGCTGAGATGGGTGGGAAACAGCAATTCCCCTACATGGTTAGATTGATTCATCTAAACCAAAACAAACCAGGAAAAAAAAATTTGAAACTTCTTTTTATGGTTTTGTAAACTTATTCTAATTGAGGGAAAATAAACTTGTTAACCCACTCTACTTTACTGAAGTGTATGTAAAAACTAGGTTTCTGTTTTTCATATACCATTCTAGCATCTTACATTTTATATTTTCTTGCAAATAGGCTCAGAATGTTGGCATTTGAAATTGTAAAGATGTATTTATAACAGAATGAGGTTCTGTATCAGATGGTACTTGAAATGAAGTAAGCAGAAGTCTATTGGTTTGATCTGATGGATGCTACTGCTACATGGAGGAAATTTCTTAATGTATTAATTACTATTTGTATTATGCTCACGTACACCTGGTTATCATCATAATATACTCTTATTTTTTAATTAAACGGTACTGAAACATCTAATGCTGCAGCGATGATTTTTCTTCTTGTTTTCTAAAAACAAAAAGCTTTCTTCTTGTTTAAGGTTTCCAGGAGCTTTTCATGTAGTAATTTTAGTGGTTACATATGCACTTCACATGTCAAGCTCAATGATGATTTTCTGCGTGTCTTTGAGAGATAATTCCGTTTTTGTGTATCATTGTTTCAGGTGGATCCAAACACGGGCGCTTCAATGTATGAATCAGATGACATAATCAAGTATTTAGTTGAGAAATATGGTGTGTGCCATCGTTTTTATCCTTGTCTCTATCATATGCTGATGTAGTTTTTCCCCCATCAATCATAATGAGGAGAACAGATTACTGGCGTTGGCAAATGCGGAGATTTTCTCTTTTTCATTCCCTCAGGATCATCTTGCTATTTTTCAGCCTGTTAAATATTCCTTTTCTGTTCTGCAGGAGATGGAAGTGTTCCACTCACTTTATCTCTTGGGTTACTTACGGTTAGAATCCGGCTCTATTATCACTCATAAGTTAAATCATATGGGTCATGTTAGTAATAAACAGTATCTGCTTGCTGCAGACACTGACTGCTGGCTTAGGTATGCTTGGTCGAAGGGGAAAGGTAGAATAGTTTTCTACTCTCCACTCATTTTTAGTGGGAAATTAACTATCGTTTCCAAAAAAAAGCATATCCTTTCTAAATTTACTTGGCGAACTACTTGCGTATGTGAACTGGCTAGCAGGCAGCCAGGCAGACAGTTATATGCTTTTTAGAGAATTTAATAGTTTCATGACTTCTGTTCTTAAAAGATATTATTGATATTTCACTTTCATCAGTACAAGAGTTACTATTACAGTCAACTACTTAATTTTTATTTTCAGGGAAGCTCTTATACTCCTTCAAAATTACCTCCAGAACCATTAAAACTATGGGCATATGAGGTTGGTAGACCATGAAACTAAATTGATGCAGATCTATGCATTGTAGTCTTCAACTCTGTATAAACTTCTATAAGACCGAATCTTTGAAGTGCGTTGTTTCTTTCAGGGTTCACCTTTCTGCAAGCTTGTACGTGAAGTACTTATAGAGTTGGAGCTGCCACACTTACAAATCACGTAATTTCCTTGTTCTAAAACTAGCTGACTGTTAGATCTGATGCCCAAGAAGAAAATTTAGTATGGCTGTTTTGTAATTTTAATTCATTTGATATTTTATGCAACCTCCAACTTATTTGTTAAATCTATTTTACCACTATATTGCTGATGGATCTGATATTGATTTCCTAAGTTAAAAACCATGGTTAAGGTTATATCATACATACACGTCCTCTGCAATGAAATAGAAAAGATGCAAATCTTCATTAGTGATTGGGAATATTAATGGAGCCTTACGTGTAGTGTAGGTATGGTCTATATACAGTCTTGTGTTATTCCATGTGATTAATTTTTTTCCCATGTCATTTCAGTTGTTCTCGAGGCAGCCCAAAACGACAGATACTATTAGAAAAAACTGGGCATTTCCAGGTACTTGTTTTGTTCTGGTGATAAGTTTGTCATGTTCGTGAGGACGCTCGCAATATAGATTTGCTGAGTTGGAGACATGGTTTCTGATTTCACTTGGTTAGTGGATGACATGAATTTTGATTGCAGGTGCCCTATTTGGATGATCCGAACACTGGCATAGGAATGTTTGAGAGTGCAGAGATTATAGAGTATCTAAGAGCAACATATGCTCTTCAATAAATCATGTTCTTGGAGGCTCATGAATGTGACTTCTTTGTTCATTCACATTATATGCCGCCATACTAGTCTGCCTAAATGCAAGTGGTTCTAGTACTTGGGATCAGTTAATTTGTTGAGCGTATATCAATTAGCTCGATCAAGATAAATTGTCAGGAGCAGAAGGGAAATGGAAAACAAAGAAGGGACAATTTATGTAATATTTATTTTATTTTGCTATCATTATTCAATAGGTTTTATCTGTACACTGTACTTGATACCTTTTGGAAATGGCACTGCTTTCCGAATATGGTTGAGTTGAAATCTTGCGTGTAAAAAGAAAAAGAAAAAGTTTGTCATGAGAAGAGTTTTATATCAATGTGATTCTATTTAATTTGATTTAAATCAAGCTGTTTCTGATTTTTCTTTTAAAAAAGGGTGAAGATTCCTTTAAGAAACTATAGAGCGATGCGTCTGCGTCAATAATTGGGACACTTGTTGGGCCTCTCAAGACATTTTGAAAGGCTGAAGTAGGAAGACATCACTTTTAACTTTAAAGGGCCAATTTCTTTCCCTATCCCTCTTTGCCCACTTCACAAGAGAACCCAAATTACCAATAGTTGGTTGGATCAAATGGTGAGTGGTTTTTTTCAGTTTAAGCAAGATCTCGAGTTCAAGCCTTGTAAATGTAGCAGCCACTGTTGGGAGACCTTCCCACCTTTCCCGGGTGCACGACGCGGGTCGAGTCCGAATTAGTCGGGGCGAAACTCCGGAGACCGGGCAGGTAACAAAAAAAAGAGAGAACCCAAATTATTTTGCTGTGTGATCCTTACAATGTGGGAAGTGGGGACTCAAGAATATAGGCCTTGGACCTTCAATGGAGAACATGAAGTTGACCTCCATTCACATCACCTCCCAAATTCCGTGGACATAATAAATTGTACAGAAAATGATATGCTTCAGGAACTCTTTCCTGCTGAATTACCAAGATCAGATTTGGATGGTTCAAAATTTTTAATATTTCAGTGATTTTTTTCATCTTGCATAAAATAATATATACAGCGATACTACTATGTACCTTATGATCACCCATTAATATAAATATATATAATGGGCCTGTTTGGTAACCATGGGCTTATTTTCATAAGCACGTTTAACAGTGCTTTTGCGCAAAACGAAACAATCTCCTCCACATATTTGCCTCGGCTTATGTAAACAAACACTTATAAGTGGCTTATGGCAATTTGTCAAACGGGCCCAATGTTTTCACTCCAGAGGTGCATTCCTTTTTTTCTTTTCACCTAACCGCTTTTGCTTAGTTTTCCGTCTTAATATTATGCATGTGTTGGGACTAATTGGCAATCTCAAAATTTGGCTAAAGTTTATCACTACGTACTTCCCGGAGATCTCTCACATATCTCCATGCTAAATAATAATTTAATAACTAAATAGTAATGTCTTTCACAAAATGGTAACAAAATACTTCAACTTCCCAAGCCCAATCATTAAAATTTATACCCAGCGTCTACTCAATCTATAGAAAGGGTTTAAAACTTAACTGTAGAAAGGTCGTTTCAAAACTCAATGGGTTCTGTGAGAGAAAGAATGCATCAGGGATCATTCCTGTTCATGACCTTAACAAATTTTTTTTTTGTATAAACCTTGCCCGCCCCAGACTAATTCGGACCCCCCGCAAGAAGACCTTACGGTGGTAGCAAGGTACCGATAGGACAACCTCTTTGAGGTTGCGTTAATTATCGCGGCTGTCACTCCGCAGGGTTCGAACCCTCGTCCTGAGGAATGCTGGTAGTAACCCTTACCAACTCTCCCAAACACCCATTGATATGACCTTAACAAGTTGATAGGCTTCCATCTGTATGAGATGGGAAGCAAATCATGTGGGCAATGCAGAGGAATCAAGTATTTGATTGGGGGGAAGCAATTGTATGTGGGCCTCTTTGTATAGGTAATGGCTTTCCATTATTGAGCCTAAATATTGGTCACTTTCAAATCCTTTGCCGGTTTCTATTTTTTTGTTGAACACTAATTACTTTTTGAAAGTCATGTTAGGTTTTGATTTTCATACAGGTGTGAAACTCTCTTAATAATATTATATACGTGTGACTCAAAGTAGATAAATATATCTTAATTAAAGGGAAGTGGCCACTCTATTCCTGCCCATTTCACATCCCACCTGGCAACCAAAACCAACACAAAATTTACTGGGATTTTAATTTTCATTGCTTTTAGATTCGAAGATGCTATTTTTACATAATATTTATTTATCTATTTGGAAGAATATATGCCTTTCGGCACAAACTTTCAAGTGCTGTTTGGTCAATCCTTCGTAGCCTCTTAAAGTGAGTTATGAGCAAGTGCGCTGTGCTGATGCCAATCTCCCTCAACCGAAGTGGCTCATTGGCTTTTAACATGTCCATTTCCAATTATACAAGGACTGTGAATCACGGAACATGGATCGTGTGGGAAGCTCCTATAAAATGAAAGTAAGTTTGCCTCCAACATAGCCCTTCACTAATTCCAGCCTATCCACAACAATGGCCAAGAGGATTTCCTTCTTGATCCTTTCCTTTGCATTGCTCGCTCTTTGTGCTTGCGCAGGTAAGGATCGAACCCTTTTGTTGGTTCTGTGCAACAGCACAAACAAGTTTTTCTTCTTTCTATAGTTGCTTTCATTAGTTTACTTCTATGGCTTCTGCTACGAATTTATTGTTCCTAATGATCACTTTTACAAAATGATTTGGATGCAATAGTTTGTGGATTTTAAGAATTAGAACAGAGGAATAGTTTTTGCCATGGGTTAAAAATTAAATGATGTAGCAGAATTCATCAAATTCTCTGTGTTGGTGAGAGTTCATGTCTTCATGATGATGATGATGATGATGTATTGTTTGATAATTGAATTTTTTTTTTTTTTGTGGAATGCATCAGATCCTGTTAATTTTGGGTATCATGGTGCACATGGTCCTCAGAAATGGGGCAGCTTAAGTCCAAATTTCTCAGCTTGCTCAAAAGGCAAATCTCAGTCCCCTGTGGACCTTAGGAAGGAGAATATAGTGCGCAGCAAGCAGTGGAAGCCATTAGAACGACACTACCATTCTTCAAATGCCACACTTGTTAACAACGGGTTCAACATCGGGGTCTGTTTCCTGAACTGATAACGTTTCACTCCTATTCTCGAATCATTACGAAGCACTCACAAAGTAATAATGATGTATATCATGCATGCCTATAGGTTCATTTTGATGGGAAAGTGGGAAATTTGAGAATAGATGGTCGAGAGTTTCACCTGAAACAGATGCACTGGCATTCTCCTTCAGAGCACCGAATTAACGGGAAACAGTAAGTTCCTTCTCTTGTTTCCTCTGTCAGTTAGAAATTAAAACATGGAAATATACATATGAAGATATATGTTGTGAATCCAGAATGGAAGCGGAACTGCATCTTGTACACCAGAACGAAGAAGGAAGCTTTGCGGTTGTGGGCGTGCTGTATAAATTGGGTGAGTCAGATCCTATCATCTCCAAGGTAAGCTGGAAGCTAAATTTAAGTCACTTTGATTTGAACTTGATGAGGTTGGAGTGAGGCATGTGAAAGAGTGAATGGTGGGTACTGCACTACTGCAGATGGAGAAGAAGCTGGTGGAGTTGGCGAAGGAGAGTTCAGGAGGCTACGAGGGGGCTCATGTTGAACTTGGAAGCTTTAATGTGAGGCATGTGAAGGGAGGAAGGGGTCGAAGCTATTATAGATATATGGGTTCTCTGACCACACCTCCATGCAAAGAGAATGTGAGCTGGACCATTATGGGTGAGCTCAGGTCAATCTCCATTAAACAGCTTCATCTTCTAAAGGCACCATTAAAGCGTCAGTTCAAGAACAATGCAAGGCCCGTCCAGCCCCTCGATGGTCGCAAAATTCTCAAGTACTCAGCCCAGGCTTAACATGCCCCCGTTGAATTGTCAGATCAGTACTACCTATTGACCTTAACATAATAGTTAATTAATTTCTACTAGAAAAATTAAAAAAAAAGTTAAATATACTGTTTAAAACTATTTATTTATATATATAATAGCTTATACTTCAATTTATAAGTCAAATAAATTAGTTAAAGAAAAAAAATATATAAATATAATTATGTAATGTATTTACTTTCGTTAATCTCCCCAACAAATATCAATTAACTTTTGTGCTTGTTTGGGTTTCACGTTGAAACCCCATTACATATAAATCGAAACAAAACTCTTCCATATACTTACTTCAACTTGTGTAAAATCACTCCTTCAGTGAATGCACTAGTATGATATCAATATATAATGTGGATTATATTACGGTAATGATTATTAGTATTAAATCTTAAAATACGTGTTATTTTCAAACGTGGGTTGGTATTATATACAGCCAGACAAACAGAGACCAACGCAATTTTGGGTTCCGACGAGTGGGTACAAGACAGGATAATAGAATGAGGGATCCCCCAACGATCCCTAACCCAATCAACAGAACAGAATATATTTATTGTATTATCCATATATTGATTATTGACAGATATATGAATCGGTTCCTATCATAGAAGATGAGTATCACGTCTATTATTTTCCATTATCCCAAAAATCTGGATTTCAAATCTTATATAAAATTATTATTATTTTCGAACTTAAAATTTGAATTGATTTAATTTTATTTTTTATTCTTCCAAAATAAAAATAATAAATCTCAATTGAGGAAAATAGAACACATTTGATAAGAAGGAAAATAGATTACAATTAGCGTATAACAGTGTTTATCATGTTGGACCAAATATACTTTGAGTAGTTGAGAATTCGTTGAGAAAGTTATTTTATGCAAATTAACTTAAATATGCACGTGATTTTAACGTAAAACACAAACAAGCATAAGCTCATTTGTTTCAGGTGGTCACAAAAAAAAAATCTCATCTGTTGATTTCCAGGCGGTCATATTTTCTGTTTCATTAAAATAATCCCACGATACAACTTCATAATGAATGAACATTCAATACCTCCTTATCGTAAAACGACTTAGAATTAAGATTCTACTCGATTTTTATTGTCGCCAGACATTGAATAATAGCAACGTTCATAGACTCTAAATGAGTTCGTTCATTACCATACATCCAAGCTAAATGACATGAGAGTTTAATTATAGACAGAGATGCAAAAGGCTGATTCATAATTCAAGCGTTCTCGAGGTTGCAATCGGTCCCAGACAGAAAAAGCACTCACGAATCTATTTACAGATTGGAGAAAAAAAGAGAGAAGCAGCAAGCGGCAGTATTGTGCCTGGTTGGAAAGCCATTTTTCCAAAGTACACTTAAATCGAGACAAAACCATCTCGAAATCTGTAAAAACAATTTTGAAATCCATAAAAACCATCTTAAAATCCGTAAAACCATCTCGAAATTCCCAAAATACCTCAAAATCTGCAAAATCCATTTTCTCAACGGAGTTCCCAAACGAGCACAATTAACATCATTAATCCTCGTTCCTCACAGTAAAAGTAGCAGTAGAAGGAGTCTATGGGAACAGTTGAGACCGTTATTAGACGTGCCACGTCGACTTGGCGATTCCCGAGATGCAAATCGAATAGATGCGCAGATATTATTGCAATCTCGCGAGGAGCGCCGTCGCCGAACCGCTCCCCGGACGCCTATTGCTTCTCGTGGATCTCAGGATCACCTATCTCCCTCGCGCCGCACCGCCTCCCAGATGCGAACCGCTTCATCCCACCTAAGCCGGGTGCTTCACTCCGCGATATGCTATTCCTCGGGGTCGACTCGGCGAAATTGCTGGCAGTGCTATTCCGCGCCTGCGTGGTCCGGCTCTTTGTGGGTGGAGACCCTTCTGGCGGAAGGTCGGATTTCTGGGCCTTGTTTTCTCGGCGGCGGGACCGGAAGATCGCTCGAAAACTTTCAAAGAACCCGGGTTTCCGGTTTCTGCTTTTGCTTCGCATCAATTTTTCTTTAGCGGGGCCAGAGTCAGAGGACCTTTGACGACTTCTCAACCTGCGATTTCGATCCCTCCTCGATCTCACTCTCCCCATACACGAAACCTTCGGTGACGACGGTTCGACCAGCGAGGATTCTGATTTTCCCGCCGACGCACTCCGTTTGGGAAACAATCTGATGTTCGCGGGTTTCTTGTTTCTACGAGTTTTGGCGTCCGCAAAGGAAGGTTTCTGGGCCTTCGGCAGGCCAATAATGGAGGCCCTGGACTTCAGACAGACGCGCTGAGACTTGGATTTCAAACTGGGCTTCAAATTGGCGGAATTGGAGGTGCTGCCCTTGGTGGACTCTTTTCCCTCGTAGACGGGGTTGTTCTTGGGCCGATCCGCTTCCCCGGCTATCACCGTCGACAAGAGTCTCACAGGCGATTTTGCGATCGGCGGCACGCGCACAGACCAATGCTTCGACCTGTGGCATCGTAGGTGTTGGAACTCAGAGACAGAAGGGTCGTGAGTCCTGCAGGGAGGAAGAAAATAGGGGAAGGATGGAATTTGCAGGAGTGGGTAGTAATGGAAGAGCACTTGAAAGGTGGGCAGATGAGAGGGGGGGGATTTAATATGTGAAGGAGGTGGGAGCGGGAAGGAGGGGCGTGTTCAACTTGTTGACCGCTGCTCTCACGCTGCTTTTGTTTTCTCCCTCTTTTCTTTTTATACAAATTTTCTCCCGCTTTTCCACAGAGAGAGGGAGAGAAGTAAACAACCTTTTTGTTCCGTCAAAGTAACCGCGAAGCTGTGCTTTCAGGGAGTTACTTTGCGAATTTGGATTATGTTTGGATTTTATTTAATCTTTTTTGGTTCTCAAATTTTAAG
>JANTPZ010132351.1:0-22833 GCA_025593235.1 Vachellia pachyceras
GAATTTGGATCACAAGTATGGATCCGAATATGAGACACAGCAAAAGCACCGAAGGCGAGAGGAGAAGAGATGAGAGGATTCTCTCTAAGAGAAAATGGAAGGGAGAAAACTCGTTTTCTCCGTGTGTTGTGTCTGCCGCCTTTGGGGAGCCACTTCCCCCCTCTTATAACTTCCCACTAGGGTTTAGGTTTACGCATTTGACCTAGCCCATGGACTTGGGCCTAATCCATCAAGGGTGGCCCATATCCCAACAAATTTGAATATTTTCCTACCTTGTAAATTGTTGTCACCAAGAGATAGGTGTTGGAGGTTTGTCAAATTTCCAATCTCATTTGGAATAATTCCTGGAAAAGTGATCCCATCAGTTCACAATCTTATCTTTCTTTTATTTTGGGATTATAATCACAAGCTATATTTAAAACCCAACTATAAATGTATACAATTTTAATGATATGGAAAAATAAAATAATATCTTTTTACGATTATTTTACCATAGAAACATAAAACAATGAAAACATAAGAATAAGAAATGAGAATTTCATGCTATAGATGTTGGGGTCGATATCCAATTGATTAGCATCAACAACTTATGAAAAAGCATGGACTTGTAAATAGAAAGATAAAATGGATCCTATTATTTTCATACATATATGACATTAATCTTATATGTAATACTTCGTCAGGTCCTTAATATAAGACTTAGTAGATTAATTTGAGTATATTAATAAAGGTAAATAAATTATACTTATTGAAAGATTTGCATCCAAGTAATTTTTGTTTGCTGAAAATTTTTTAACTCCTAGTTTAGAATTGTTAAATTGACAGATATAATAACTAATATGGTTTATATTAAGGACCATGTATTAAAAAAGTAACCTAGCAAAATTATCAGATTTCATGTATTAAAAAAAGTAACCTAGCGAAATTATTGCTAAATTTGATCCTTATCATAAAAGCTAATTGGAAATTAGATTTGGTCTTAAATATAAGACCCAACCCACTATATCTCTTGTATTTAGTTATTTTTCTCAAACTACCTTACCAATACTCCATTAAGAATAATTATATACAACAATGACTCAAATATATACTACATACAGAAATTCTACTTCCCCAACTTTTGAGAGTTGAATCATTAACAATTTATATCAATCTATATTTTTATTTTTTATAAATTCTTCTTACATGAATATGTATAATATTTTTAAAATATAAGCAAAATCATTGTTTTATTGTCAAATTTTTTTCCACAAATTTAATATTTATTTCTAAGTACTAAATACTCGTTAGAAAAATAATAAATTAATATTTTTTTAATCAATTCAAAGATTCAAATTCATAAAATGGAGTAAATATTTTTGTTCAAATATAAAAATGAAGTATATGATGTATCTAAAAGATACAACAATAAAAATAAAAATATAATATTAATCTCGGTTACAATTGTAATGATTAAGCATGAAATTGTAGGACCTAAAGCACAAAATGTTCTTTGACGTGGCTTTATGAAAATGCGAATATATATTTGTATTGAGCTTCAACGTAGCTCAATCTGTTTGGGCTTGTTAGGTTTGGCCCATTATGATCCGTAATATGAGTGTAGGTGTAGGTCAGTAAGGGTACTTTTGATATATAAAGTCAATTAACTAATTTAATTGATTTCATTAATATCTAAAAAAAGTTAATTAACTCTCATAATAAGAATCAGAGGTATCATTTTTCTAATGTATTATGAAATACTGGAATTGAACTTAAGACAATCATATACAATTAATTATATACTCTTACCTTGCAAGTTGCTCCTTCTAAGAATTAGCCACTGGAGTTTGGTCAAATTTCCAATGTCACTAGGTATCTTTCCTCCGCTGAAGTTGTTATCACCCAATTGTAGCTCTACCAATTCTTTACATTGATGTCAAATTGATGGTATTTCGCCAGACAAATCATTTTCATTTACAAAAAATGTTTCAAGTTTTAGAAGCCCATAACACATATATATTTGTTGGGAGTCCACCAGATAAATGATTTTTTCCAAGATCAAACTCTTGTAGCACTGAAATATTAAATAATGAAGATGGAATAGAACCAGCAAGTTGATTCACTCCAACGTACAATATCTTTAGTTGTGAAAGACTACCAATCTCTTTTGGAATGCCTCCTTCAAATATTAGTAATGTCAATAACAATTTTTTCACATATATAACTAGTTATCAATAGGTACATGAGACAAATTTACATTTTTTTAAGAATACACATATAGTAAGACTTGGACATTTTTGAGCTAAAGCATATATATTCTAAATGCAAAAACACAACTGCAATTATTAATTTCGAAAAGGTATAACCCTTTTTAATTCGGCTGGGTGCTAAACCTAGATTAAATCAATTGGTTATGTGTATGATTGAGAAATTTTGATGGATTACGATGATCAAAGCTAAGAGACACATTGAAACCGGTTGGCCCTTCCTTTCTATAAAAACACAGATTTGCTAGGAGCCTCCCAGAAAAAATTCTTTTTTTTAAGCTACAAAATTTTCAAAAATAATAAGTAAAATAAGAACATGAAAAGAATTAAAAAAATAATAATAGAATGAAACCATATTCATGGTCATCTTCGAGGCATTTAAATTGGTGTAACACAAGTAAAAAGAGTAAATATATATTTCATTTGTAAAAAAACAGTGAATAAATATACATTTCGATGAGAGTTTGATGTATTAGAGAGTATTTTCGAAATAGAGAAATCACATTATATGAACAAACAAACACATATATGTTACAAAATTACTATTCCGTATCGAGGATTGGTAGACTGTAAAGTTTTTTTTAATGACCTAAAATTATGTTATATCTCTTTTTACTTTACTGTTCTTCAAAAATGAAATCAAAAGATAAATTTTAATTTAGAATTATTTTTCAGTCTCTACAAAAATAAATAGGTTAAGGTGCAAATATGTCCAATAAATTTTCTCTCAAAAGTAATGTTGTTCTGGAATTTATTTTAATTAGTAGCCGCTTAACCTATGAAGTTCCAAATACCATTAAAAAATTGATGTTGACGGTTAACATTGTTATTGCTCTATTTTAAAATTTTCAAGGCAACATTAGTTCTAAAAAACTTCTTAGGCAACATTGCTTCTAAGAAAAAAATTTCTGAGACGAATTTGCACATTAAACTAAAACCAAAAAAAAAAAGCAAAAAAAGTGCACATGGTCTAATATACTAATATAATTAAAATTCTTACCTCAGCAAATTGAGCTTGAAAAATTGGGTCATAATTTTTCATAGAACAAGAAATGATAATCTTGCTCTTGAAAAATTGAAAGATAAAATGGGTCATAATAGTGTCGTATAATAAGCTTAACCTACAAATATGATATTTTTTGCCAAGCTACAAATATGATATATGAAACTTCAAGGACTACTATGTTTAATATAAAACTCAGTTAATCAATTTTAAAACATTAAAAAAGCTAAATAAATTATACTTGTGCAAAAATTTGGATGCATGTAATTTTTGTTTGTTGTAAATTTTTAACTCATATGTTGTAATTGTTAAATTTTTAATATTTTTGAAGTCACTCATGTATGAATAAAAATATGCAAATCATTGTTTTACCTTCAAATTTGTTTCGCAAATTTAATTTTTATTACTAGGTACTAAATACTCATTAGAAAATAATAAATTCATATTTTTTAATCAATTCAAATATTCAAATTCATAAAATGGAGTGTATATTTTTGTTCAGAAATAAAAATAAAATATATGTTGTGTTGAAAAGATATAATATAAAATGTAAATATAATACAAATTTTGGTTACAATTACAATGATTGAGTATGAACCAGTAGGGCCAATAGCACAAAATTTCCTTTGATGTGGTTTTACGAAAATGTGAATCTATATTTATATTGGGCTTCAACTGTTTGGATCTATTAGGCTTGGCCTATTGTGATCATAATATAAATGTAGATGTAGGATAATGAGGGTATTTTCGAAATATCAACAGAATTAACTAATTTAACTAATTCTGTTAATCTATTCAAAAAAGTCAACTAGCTTTTATAATAAGAACGGGAGGTAATATTTTCTAATGTATTATGAAATATTGGAAGGGAATTTAAGACAATCATAAACTACTAATTATAAATTCTTACCTTGCAAGTTGTTGTTGTCAAGATTTAGCAGCTGGAGTTTGGTTAAATTTCCAATGTCGCTTGGTATCTTTCCTCCGTTGAATTTGTTATCACCCAAATTTAACTCTATCAATTCTTTGCATTGATGCCAAATGGAAGGTATTTCGCCAGACAAATCATTTCCATTCACATAAAATATTTGTAGTTTTGGAAGTCTAAAACACACATTTGTTGGGAGACCACCAGATAAATGATTTTTTCCAAGATCAAATTCTTGCAGCGTTGAAATGTTAAATAATGAAGATGAAATAGCACCATCAAGTTGATTCACTCCAAGGTACAATATCCTTAGTTGTGAAAGAATGCCAATCGCTTTTGGGATGCCTCCTTCAAACATTAAGGAGTGGGAAAGAAAGTAATGTCACCAACAATTTTTTACTTACATGTAATAATTGTATTAAAAACACATGTAATAAAACTTGCACTTTTTTTAAAAAAAAATAACACAAATATATTCTAAATGATAAAAAAAGGAAAACAATAATTATTATTTCCAAAAAAAGGTATAATCATTTGAAATCCAGTTAGTCCTTCATTTTCATCGTTAATACCAAAACACATGTTTGCATGGGACACAAGAAAAATTCTTCTTGTTACCTCTACAAACTTTTTAAAATTAATAATCACTAATAGGTGGTAAACTTAAAAAATGATTTCAATTATCCAAATTAAAATTGAATGTTCCAGGTATGTTCTTTGTAAGGCTTACTCAATTTGAAAAAAAGAAACCCCTCGGAAAATTTCAATGACAGAATAATAAACATTTATTTTTTGAACCATTAGATCCACTTGACTAATACTATAACAGTCTTCTTTTTGCCCTATGGTATGACATTATAATTTCAAAATTTGAATGAGGAATGGTTTTTTCCATTTGAAAAATAATAGAAAATGCTAATAAAAATTACAAATAAAATCCATAAACTACCGAATATAAACAAATAAAAAACAATCGAGACAAATCCATATTCCTCCAGGATAACATCTTGCCAGCCAAATATACTAGTTTAGAACAAAGACAAATAAAAATATTGATAATAATCCAAAACATATCTAACAAGTTGTTATATGACAAACTCAATAACTCAAGTGAAGATATGTTGGAAATTGTTTGGGGAATGAGTCCTGAAATTTTGTTTCCCGCAAGTCGTAAAATCTTCAAGTGCTCCAATCTACCCACTTCAAGGGGAATGGTTCCTTCAATTAAATTATAAGTCAAATCTAAAGTCTCCAACCTTGACAGATTGAATAGAGATGGTGGAATAATTCCATTAAAACTGTTATTTCGAAGATTTAGTTGCTTAAGTGAAGATAAATATCCTATCCATGATGGAACTTGCACAGAAAAGTCATTGTAACTCAAGTTGAATAGTTTCAATCTACGTAATTGAGCTAACTCTTCCGGTATCTGACCATAAAAATTGTTGCCATTGAGATCAAGTTCAACAAGGAATGAAAGATTTCCCAGCTGGGGAGATATGGTTCCCTTAAGACCCATGCCTCCAAGATTCAAAGAATTGACCCTTCTGTGATGAGAGTTGCAAGTGACACCATCCCAAGTGCATGGAGAAGAAGAGATAGACCAATTTGCTAATGAATCATATGAATCTAAGGTGATAAAGGATTTGAAGGGAAGAAGTACAGATTTGTCGGTAGTGATATTTGTATCAATAGAAGCTAAGGTGACAATGAAGCAATAAGGCAAGAAGAGGAAGACAAAGGAGGAAGGTTTTCCCATATTGATAATATCAGACTTATCAAATCTTGCACGTACAAGAATTATAGCACACACATTGTTTTATACTTGTCCGATTCCGATCAGGTCAAGTCGTGCGAACAAAATGTGGGGTAACAAAAGAGCATCTTTTGTGATAAAATGTAAGAAATTCAACTAAGACATTAATTAGCATGCTGGGCGAATTAAATTTTTTTCTCATGTATTATTTCAAGATATTTGTTTGGCTGAATTATTTTATTTATGGTAAAGTATGGTGGGTACAAAAGAACCCGATACGTTAATGAGAAGAAGCTTCGTCCCTTGATTTCGTTGCTTGTTGAACAATTTCACTTCTGGGACAACATTTTCATAGTATTGTTTTATTAATTAAGAAAAAAAAGTTCGTTCATACATTGCTCCTTCAATCATACAGTTCCTTTTCATTTTTGGGCGAGATATTTATTCCTTTCTTCATTATTGAACATTTACAGTTTTATGGATATAAAAATTCTAGCATCTATAAAATTTCGCTATAATTTACTTGCATTCAACTCAATAATATGAATAACTTTATGAGCCTGTGGCCAATTCAAGGAACTGTTTCTATTATTTAATACATATGAATCTATTGAAATCATCATTTGATAGAAAATTCATGGGTAAAGCAAATAATGAAATGTTACCAGTATAAAAAAATATATAACTGGCATCCACCATTGATAGAGATAGAGACAGATGTATTGAAATGTAAAGATATGTATAAGATCATAATTAAATTTAAAAGCTTTATAAATTTTATTATGAGATTAGTGAGATATTGATGAAATCGGTTATACCATGTTCTGAAAACAAGAAGACAAACATACCCTTTTTCTTCGATTTCTATTCTTAAGTAGATATGTTTTAATTTATATATTTTCATAATTTTATGTTATAATATTAATTATATTAATAAAATATAAATTCACTCCATTATTTCATTCTCATTAAAATATATATATATAGTTTTCTGGTAAATTAAATCCAGTGTGTTGTTAGTTGTATCTACCCATAAATATATGTTTACTTGTCTCGTTTCCCAGGAAGTTTTAATTATTTTTTAAATTTAAAATAGAATAACTTAAGAAGAATTGGGGAAAGTCTCCCATTAGGAACTACTTGTAAAATAAGACCTTCTACACATATGCAAATGAGCTTCTATATGTGCAATTGAGCAGGGATCATTCTCTAATTAATCCCCACTAGTGATTTCCCCAATTTTCCCATTAGTTTATTCTCATATTCATTTTAAAATGTTATCTTTATATTATGTAACTTTCCGAATTTGATAGACATCTAATCAAATTTCGTGTGCTTATAGTAATAATCAAAACCAGATCATATATACACACTTTGTCAGACATGAAAATATATAATAAGCATGAGTGAAAGTAAAAGTTTTCATTCACAAAGAAAATTAATGTGGAATCCAACGTACGCTTTTGATAAAAAGGACTTTAAAGTCTGAATCAATTAAAGTCTTAACAACCCAAATTCTAGGGGAACCCAAATTTCATTGTCTCCTTTTTATTTTTTTCTATCCATTAGTCGGCAGATGCATTTTGCAATATATTCATTTGCATATCCTTTAAATTCTCATACTCTATTCTAATGGTCGTTTACTATTTTTTGTTGGAGAAGTGTAACTAACTAGGTTCCAAGTAAGGAAAATAATTTCTGACAAATCCCCAAAAACTTGTAAAAAAATCACTTTCACTTATCATTGAGACGTATCGGATGCTATTTTCCTTACTTGGAATTTAATTACAATTTTTCTTTTTTTTTTTTGCTTTTTTACAAAGAGGAAAAAATATAATCCTCAATAGAAGGAGATGAACGTGACTATTCAATCGCAGACAGTATAGTCCTGAGATCCTTTCCTACGATTTCCCTGATTGCAAGTGTTTAAATATTTAAATATGTTACAAGTGAGAAAAAAAGTGATCCAGAGAAATCGAAGATTCATGGATCAGGGATGAATATAAAGTAATTATATATCTATAATCCTTAATATAAATATAAGATTTATTTTGTATTCAATCTTTTTACAAAAATGTGGCTTATAAGAATCGTGTGATTATTATAGAAGAAATTACAAAGGAACTAAAATAGAAAATTGAAGAAAAATGATAAGGAAAGAGTGCCTTGGTTCTATTGGGTGTTGGAAATAGATATGTTGCAGATCTATGCTACTGAGTATGGTGAATCTACTGGATGTTAGATACATCCAGATTTATATTGATACAGAAAAAAATAAACGTCCTGTTCGCATATTTTCCATTGAAAATTAAATTTATCAATAATAATGGTATCATAAATCATCATAGTTTGTTTGGATTTCAGTTCGTTTCTCACTCAAATTTTCTTAATACCTTAAAGTGGAGAAAAGTAAAACTAATGAAGAGTCATCTTAGAATAATTATGAAGGTTTGAAAAATTGATTGTAAACAACAAGTGTAAAATACTAGCTTCAATTGTGAGATTCATTTTCAGACTTATCCACATTTGTCGGCAGATGACTTGCTAGACTTGTGAGCTATGTAAGGACACAAATGACAATTAAAAAAATAAAAGTTGTGTCCCGTAAAAAAAATAAGTACCATTATCACATTAAGGACCATATTTTAATATCATCACTTCGCGCAAGCCATAGTATGACCTCTAATTTACGTTAATTAATTGTGGGGATTGACTCGTAAGGAGACCTCAAAGTTCCAATTCATTTCACACCAAACAACTTTGAAGTGAATTAAACGTTAAAATGAAGATCAAATCATTAATTCGAGGAACCACAAAGGTTAAATAAAGATGGAAAAATTAGTGGAGGCATTAATTATAGAAATAAAAATGATTGATTTAAATAGAGAAAGACAAATGCAGTTATTTGTGATAAAAAAGGAAGAAGGGAGAATTACCCAAAGGTCCCAAGGGAATGTGTTACAAAATGGTCCGAAGAGGTTGTTAATGATAAGTCGAGAAGTATCATTTACAAGTGAATCAACTACCATTTACAACCTCTTAGAACCATTTTATAACATAAAAAAGAACAGTTATAAGGTTAAATGAAAGTTTTTTTAACCATTATAAGACCAGTAATGCTATGTGATATAAATTATTATGCTTTAAAGGAACAATACGAGTATAGAGTGGAGGTAGCAAAAAAGATAAGAGGGTGATGCATATGAGGAATAACTAAAGTGGGTCTATTGAAGAGAAAATAGTAAAAAAATTGTTTTTTAAAAAATAAGAAAATGATATCATTAAAATATATATTCTACAAGTTATATGAGTTCAAATTAAAAGGAAATAAATTACATAACCTATTAAAAGAAATTAAATCATCTACACTAGTAACAACAAAATTAAAAATAACTTAAAAAATTGTTTTAAGCATGTTTGAAAAATACATTAAAAGCCATTGGATATTGAAAATTATGCCCTAGGGCCAATCATTTTACTTTAAGTATTTTCATTAATGAATTGTTCATTTTCATTATCATAATCTTTGCATGTTTCGTTGTGATAAACTGTTGTTGGATAAATCATAGTGATTGTCCTAAATGCCCATGGTCGATCATCTAGGTGGGAGCAAAGATGAAATAAGACCATTATGACATTGAAATATATGGAAATACTTGTCAAAGTCATAGGTATTTGTAAAATTACAAAGTGCTGGACCGGCCAGATGTGAGAAAAGCTTTATGGTTTTCATTCATAAGCTTGTCTCACAAACAACTACATTGCTGTTTTAGTCATAAGCTCGTCTTACAAATACTACGTCATTGTGCTATTTGACTTGAAATCATCATAGATTTTGACGAGCGAATCATTAGTCACCTTAGATCTGCGTCGAAAATAATTTAACCGAATTAATGAACAGCACCAATCCGGGTCATGTTCACTTTGAGGAGCCGAAAAATAGTGAAATTAATTCCTAATAATTGAATGCGAGTAACCTAAACTGAAATTAAAATACTTTTTTTATGAAAACAATTGGAATGAATTTTTATAAAAGAAATAGAAAATGAAATACACGAATAAACGATGATAATAATAATCAATTCTCCAATTAAAAAACGTGGGCAATCATCACTTCAATAGATATGGGAGTTAAAATAATGAATTAAAGAATTATAATTAAGCTTTTAATTCAACAACCAAGCCACCTCGATTGCTACAAAATATTTTTCAAACTTCCAATTTACTAACTAAAACCAGAATAGTAAAGAGGAATTAAGGATAATAAAACCACTGCTTAATTGTAACTCTTAAATTCAAATAATAGAATTAAAGCTAGCAAAAGATTATTTGATTTAAGATTCTAAGTCACCTTAGAAAATCGCAAAATGTTAACTCTAAAATCAATATAAAAGTCATACCAGAATATTATAATTGAAATCAAAGTTAAATCGGCCCAATATCAATTGCTAAACAATAATTCAGTCACAATAATCTCCAAAATAAATCCTATCAAATAATAGAAATTGTTCCAATAATTAGAAAAAATATCCTAAGACCTATGAATTGTTAAACAATTATTGAACAGGAAATTAAATTAATTAAAAACTCCCCTTTGAAGAATCAAGCTCCTCTCATTGTTGTTGAATCAGAGAATTAAAGAAATTAGCCAAGAATTGCCATCAAGAATTCTAGAAGTCCAAACGTTGCAGCCATTGGAACAGTGGTAGGCGAGTTGGGCTGAAATGCGACAGTTGAACAGCTGCTGATCTGGTCCTATATTAGAATTGATGAATAAATGGATCCAGAATAAATGGCTCTACTCCAGGCAGCGTCTCGGTGAGGCGTGGAATGAAGGAATGGATTTGTCGATGTGAATGGATGGATTAATTCTCCAAGCGGTGCGAATGGATCCAAGAATGATGTGGCGGCTCCTGTGCTTCCAATGAATTTCCGCGGCGTGAAAGGAATTGATGGATTGAATCAAAATTTCCTCCTCTATTTGCATCTTGTGGAATGATTAATTAGGGTTATGTTGGGTCTGATGGGCTTTTATGTGTCGACCCAATATGGATGAATAGCAGCGTGAATTTCCCTCAATAAATATGTGTGTCTGCTTGATGGAATTGATCAATTTGAATTAATGTGCTGCGCTTGGATATAATGGAATCATTTGTGCGTGAATTGATTCTCCCTGAAAGCAAATATAATATAATATAATATAAATGGATTTGAGTGTGGTCCTTGATTTAAATTTTAAACTCAGAATCTTAGATTTCTTAATTCAAATTCAAAAATCAAGATTTACTAATTTGAATTCAGAATCTTCTAAGATTATATTGATAATATATTAATTCAAATTTATCTTTTTATCTCAATTTCTTCCACAAATACCTTAATTGGCTTTTATTTCATAAAATAATCATTAATCATAATTAAAACAATTAGGCTCAATAAAAGTCAAATAATAGCACTAAAATCCCCAAAAGATGCTGTAAATTCACTTGATAAAATATGATTATTTCAATTCCCCCACACTTAACCTTTTGTACTCCTAGGCAAAACTTTAGCAAAGAAGAATCCAAAAGAAATACTCGATACAAGTAAACATCAACCCAACTAAGATGAATATGCAATTAACTCAAGTAACTTTTGTTTCTAATCAATCAAAAATCATAGAATACTTTAGTGCAAAGAAATAACACAAGAAACATAACAAGATAAAGGAAGAGAAACATAATGGAGCTCACACAGGGTATAAGTGTTTCACTCATCTCTCAAATAGGGAAATTTTCACTCAATCCACCTCGATTAGTACCTACCATAAGCTTGTAGAGATTCTAATATCTCCACTACTAACATACCTTTAACTTGTTATCAAGGGGACTTGAAGGGTTATAATGTTGGAATGTAAGCCCAAATGAATGGAACAAACTAACAAGTGAGACACATGAGTAGTGAATAGGCAACTCAAAGTAAGCTAAAGTATAATCATGAGAGAACATCGAATGTGCAAATTTTAAACTTTATCTTTGCTCTTCAAGCCATCACGGGATGCCTTATTCCAATTTTTTTGCAACTTATTTTCTCTTTTTTTCCTCTTTTTTTCTTTTTTTCTCTTTTTTTTTTTTGCATCCAAACTTAAAGAAGGCAAAGGTATAGAAGTTCATAATATACTTTTCAAAGTGAAATATCGAATGTACCCATGCAACATACTTGCTAGAAGAAATGAATGGAATGAAAGTGAAGGCTCAAAGGGGTGAGCAAAGGTTAAATGAAGTAGCTTGTGTTTAGGTAAAAGGTTTAGAAATAAATGCCCCTATCATCCTCAAAAATCAAAGTATTAATGTAGTCTTGAAAAAGAATCTAGACAAGTTCTAGAGGTTAACCAAAACTAGGTGAAAATCACACAAGAAATGAAAGAATATAAGGCTCAAAGATCCTTCTGAGAGGGCTTTTTTTTTCAAGATGTTTCCTCCTCAAGGATCAAGCTATTAAACAAGGTTAATGACACTGCACCAAAGGTATTCTACTATGCTAATCAACTAAAAATAGAAATCACTCAAATCAAATGTAATCAAACTAGTCGTGCAACATTCACAAGCATTGTGTAAAAAAAATTTTTTAAAGAGATGCCGTAGGATTACAAAAGTCAATTCATTAGCGGGAAAATGATCAAATGACCCACACTGCAGTGCAAAACATCGAGGCAAGTGAAATTGGGAAGACACAAAAGCTTGCAGTAAAATTCCTAAGCAAGAATCACTCTCAAATCATTACGATGCAATTCATAAATCAATCAATAAGATGAATAAGAGAGCAATTATAGTAGCAATACTTAGGAAATAGGATCAAATCCATAAATTTTTTTTGGACTCGATTCAACAACAATCCCCCCACACTTGATCAATACATTGTCCTCAATGTATGAATAGAATACAACATTATCTTAATCTAAACTCTCAGGTGAAGTGGAAGTTGTGAAGTCCAATTTGAAATCGAAGCACAACACGTCACTATCATAAAGAGAAGAGAAATGAGAGACATGATAAGATAATGTGAAATGAGAGTGGACAAGTATAAATCAATGTGGAAGAGATGGCAAAAGTAAGAACAAACAAAGCACACAACTACTAAACAAAAATAATAAACAGCAACAACTACAACTACTTGAATGTTCCCTCCCCCACACTTATACCTAACTATTTCAGCAAATACATATCATCAATAATATAATAGAAAGTACAGGAGTAGGGTGGAAGGGAACAGCCGGATGATCAAGGAGGTATTTGTCCTTCGTGGTAGTGCTTCAGCAGGTGGCCGTTGACTTGTGAAGTTATACCAGTCTCTTCATCTACGAGCTCTACCATGCCAAATGGGTATACTTTAGTAACTCTGAACGGACTGTCCGACTTGGTTACGAATTTCCAAGGCATCAGCTTCGACCAAGCGTTAAACATTAGAACTTTGTTACCTTCATGAAATTGCTTCCTCAAAAACTATTTGTCATGAATCATTTTTAAGCTTATCCTTGTATATTCTAGCATTATCATAAGATTCAAGCCTCATTTCTTCGAGTTCTTGGAGCTGCGTCTTCCGATTAACAAGTGAAGATTCAAGATCTACATCACATGCCTTAATTGCCCAATAAGATTTGTGCTCGATCTCCATAGGTAGATGACAAGCTTTGCCATAGAGTAGCCGAAAGGGAGACATGCCTATACCGGTCTTATAGGCCGTCCTGTAAGTCCAAAGTGCTTTTTCAAGCCTTTCACTCCAGTCCTTATGAGATGGTTTCTTGATTTTCTCAAGTATTCGCTTCACTTTCTAATTAGAGACTTCAACTAAACCATTCGTTTGAGGGTGATAAGGGGTGGCAAGCTTGTGATTGACTCCATGTTTAACTAATATAGACTTGATGGTCCTGTTGCAGAAGTGTGTTCCCTGGTCACTGATGATCGCTCTTGGAATACCATACCTACAAAAGATATGAGAACGTAAAAACTAGGAAACAGTGGGAGCATCATCTTTTCTAGTTGGCACTGCCTCTATCCAGCGAGATACATAATCTACTGTAAGCAATATGTATCGAAATCCAAAAGATGGAGGAAAGGGACCCATAAAGTCTATGCCCCATACATCAAAGATTTCACAAAAATGCATAGGTCTTAGAGGCATTTCATGCTTCCTACCCAGACTCCCAAACCTCTAGCATTTATCACAAGACTTGCAAAAGGAATAAGCATCCTTAAATAGAGAAGGCCAATAAAAACCACACTCTAAAACCTTCTTACCAGTCCTATTAGCACTAAAATGCCCTCCACAAGATAAAGAATGTGCAAAGGTAAGGATAGAGTGAATCTCATCGTTTGGAACATAGTGTCTAATGATCTGGTCACTACATTGCTTCCAAAGAATTGGAGCATCCTAGACATAGTATCTTGCCTCCCTCTTCAACTTATCAATATGAAATTTAGACATAGAAGGAGGCATAACATCAGTGACAAGATAATTGACAATATTATAATACCAAGGCTCATGAAGAGCTAATGCGAAAAGATCAGAATCAAGAAATGAGTCAATAATAAGATGAGAAGAGTTAACTCCCTGTGTGCCTTCAGGTAACAGACTAAGGTGGTCAACTACATGATTCTCTGGTCTGGCTCTGTCTCTAAGCTCAATATCAAACTCTTGCAGCAATAAAGCCCATCTCAGCAATCTAGGTTTAGATTGAAGCTTCTTAAATAGGTAACGAACCGTTGCATGATCTGTAAAGACAACAACTCGAGAGTTTATTAGATATTGTCTAAACTTATCCAAAGAAAAGATAATAGCAAATAGTTCTTTCTCAGTAGTGGTGTAATTGACTTGAGCTTGATCTAGCGTTTTAGAGGCATATGCTATGACTCTAGATTGTTTCTCCTCCCTCTGTTCAAGCATTGCACCTACTGCAAAGTTAGAAGCATCACAAGATAATTCAAAATGTGAATTCCATTTAGGTGTAGTAAGAATAGGAGGTGAAACGAGCATAGATTTCAAAGTGTCAAAAGCATGTCTACACTCATCATCAAATTTAAATCCAACATCCTTTTTCAACAAGGTAGAAAGAGGCAATGCAACTTTACTAAAATCGTTAATAAAGCGTCGATAGAAATCTGCATGTTTTAAGAAAGATCTCAAGTTTTTTAAACAAGTAGGGTAAGGAAGAGATGAAAGAACTTCAATTTTAGCCCTATCAACCTCTATCCCTTTTTTGGATATAAGATGACCTAAGACTATCCCTCTATCAACCATGAAATGACACTTTTCAAAGTTTAAAACCAAATTCTTTTCGATACACCTCTCAAGAGCTCGCTCTAAACTATCCAAGCATTCATCAAAGCTTTCACCGTATACAGCGAAATCATCCATAAAAACTTCCATATTTTGCTCTAAAAGATCACTAAATATCGCCATCATACACCTTTGAAAGGTGCCTGGAGTGTTACACAACCCAAATGGCATCCTTCGATAAGCAAAGGTACCAAACCGGCATGTAAAAGTAGTCTTGTCTTGGTCTTCAGGAGCAATAGGTACTTGAAAGTAACCAGAAAAACCATCCAAAAAGCAATAATGAGATTTCCCTGAAATTCTCTCCAACATCTGATTAATAAAAAGGTAATGGAAAATGATCCTTTCTTATAGCATTATTCAATTTTCTATAATCTATACACATTCTCCATACATTTTGTACCCTAGTTGGAATCAATTCATCATTCTCATTTTTCACTACTGTGATACTGCTTTTCTTTGGTACTACTTGTACTGGACTTACCCACTCACTATCAGATATGGGATAAATGATCCCAGCACTCAATAGTTTAAAAACTTCCTTTTTAACCACATCTAGAATAAAAGGATTCAATCTTCTCTGCGATTGCCTAACTGGATTGGACTCTTCATTTAAAAGGATCCTGTGTGTGCAAACTAAGGGATTAATCCCTGGTATATCCCCCAAAGACCATCCTATAGCCCCTTTATGATGCTTTAACATAGAAATCAATTTCTTCTTCTAAACTACTGAAAGAATTGGAAATAATGACAGGTAATTTAGAATCAGCAGTGAGAAAGACATATTTCAAATTAGGGGAAGGGGTTTCAATTCTAAACCAGGAGGTTGCACAATAGAAGGAACCAATTCTTTTGTATCAAGTGCTTTTAATGCAAGTGGCATATCTATGTGGCTTAGGGAAGGAGATATAAGCTCATCATCCTTTGTATGTCATCCACTTCCCAACTTAGTACTACTCTTAAAAGGCATTATTAGCATAACTTGCATAATAGCTTCTTTACCATCAATACCTGCAGAATCAACAAACATACCTTTCTCAAGGCTATCATCAGGTGTATTGTTCAAAGTAAGTTCACAGTTAAGATCAGATGATGCATCAAAATCATGAGAGATGGAAAGGAGGCGATTAACTTCTAAATAATTAACGCACACCACGTCATCATAACATGAGCAAAAAGAAGAAGAATGAGGGGTAGATAAACAAGTAAATGCATCATCATGTTTAAAAATCTCATCATGCCAACTATATTCATGAATCTCATGTTCATGCAGTTCGTCAACATCATCAACACAATCAATCAAATTAACACCTAAGTAGGAACAATCTGCATAACCATGAGTCATAGCATCAGCAATGTTAAAGGTAATCTCTTGATTACCAAATCCCATATTAATCACTCCATCTTTCACATTAATTATAGTCTGGGCTGTTCTAAGGAAAGGTCTTCCTAAAATCAAAGTGTTATCAGCGTTAGACTCATCAGACTTGTCTAACACATAGAAATCAGTAGGGAACACAAGACCTTTTACTTGTACAAGAACATCCTTAAGAAATCCCTTAGGGTCCCTCACGATTCTATCAGCTAGGCCTAGCACAACACTGGTATCTTTTAATGTACGAATACCTAAATTATCATAAACAGATGTAGGTATAACATTTATGGCTGCGCCTAGGTCTAGAAGAGCATGAGAGATATTTATTTTGCCTATGGTACAGGGAATAGTGTAGGAGCCCGGGTCTTTACATTTAATAGGTAATTGTGGCTTGAAGATAGCACTAATACTAGACCCCAGTTGGATTCTTTCACTATGCTTGCACTTTCTTTTGTTTGTACATAAATCTTTCAGAAACTTAGCACACTTAGGAACTTTTTAACCAAATCAAGTAATGGAACATTAACCTCAAGTTTGCTAAACATTTCAAAAAGCTTATCATTATCTTTCTTTTCATTAACCTTTTTACTCATAAGATAAGAATGAGGAAAAGGCAAGTCAGAAATATTTACCTCATCACCTTAGAAGGTGACCCTTTCTTCATTTAGCCTCGCTTAGCATCGATGGACTCCTATTTCTCTTGAACAATTGACTGCTCACGTGATTTCTCTAAGAGTCTCTCCTCTTCAACACTTTCGGATTGAATGGAGGTCTTTTGAGTAGTATTGGGGATGTCTTGAGTGGCTATTGTAGGAGGGGACTCAACTTCTATCTCTTCATCAACTATTTCTTCATCTTCATCATCTTTAAATCTTACCTCCTTCACACCAATTTCCTTACCATTTCTTAATGTAACTGCATTCAGAGATTTAGGATTTATCACCGTATTGGAAGGTATTGATCCACTGGCCTTGGCTTGCTGTTCACTCACCCCATTTGACAACTTAGTGATGTAAGAAGTCAAATTAGAAGTTCTAGTTTCCCACTGCTCCATTCTGCTCTCTAAGGCTGCAATCTAGCTTCGGATTTAGATATGTGCTCAGTCATTGCTTCAATGCCCTTGAGAATTCGAGAGAAACGCTCATCATCTTTAGACTATGGTTGTTATGGGGTATACATGGCTCTAGAGGATTCACCTTGCAACCCTCCATAATGAGATTGCCCTTGAGCAACCATATTTCCTTGAAACCCTTCTTGAATCTGCCTATGATCATTTCCTCCATCGAAAATTGGGATTAGCTTTCCACCCTTCGTTATATGTATTTAAATACAGAATCCATTGTCTATATTGATTAGACCTTTCTTGATACATGGCGGAAACTTCCTCATATCTGTGAGGGCAAGCAACAGAGATATGCATAACAGAATTACAATGCTCATAGCTAGGTGGAACTATCTCCATGTTCTTAGGATTCTAAGTGTCAATAGAGGATGTATGAGATGTAAGCTGATTCAATTGTGTAGTTAGTACAGCAATATGAGAAGTGAATGCGTCCAATTATGGAATATGGACTGAAGAGGGATTAGTATACATTGCATTAATATTTTTAGATTCTCTGATGCTATACTGTTGATGATTCAAGGCCATTTTCTTAATAAGATTCCATGCCTCCTCAGCAGTCAAATCAATGAGAGAACCTCCTGAAGTAGCATCTAACATGCCTTTGTCCTGAGTTTTTAATCCATCATAAAAGTATTGCACTAATTGTTCATCTGGAATCTGATGGTGTGGACATCTAGAAAGCAAATCTTGAAAATGGTTCCAATAATCATAAAGTTACTCATCGTAGTCTTACTTTGCAGAGTATATCTCCTTCCTCAATGTGGTTGCTCGAGAAGTAGGGAAGTATTTCTCCAAAAATGCCTTTCTGAGGTTGTGATAAGCATTTGCCATATGCATAGGCAAACTCATGTACCATTCTCGTGCTTTTCCCTCCAGAGACAAATGAAATACCTTCCAAAGAACTTCATCTAGACTAGCACCAACTGGCTTCATACTCGCATATCATAGATAGAGATTTCAAATGCTTATACGGGTCCTCACCTGTCAAACCATAGAATTTAGGCAAAGAATTAAGTAGTGGACCTTTGATTTTAAAATTAACATCAACATTAGGCATGCAATATTAAAAGGATCATAATTTGCATCAGAAGTGGTAGCTTCCCTAATGGTCCTTCTCCTAGGCTTACCCCCGTTTTTCTCACATATTCTATTATGTTCCACATTATGCCTATTGCCCCCTCTATCGTTACTAGCATTAGGATCATTAACTTGCTCCATTATATCACTTAAATCAACTATCAAATGCAGACCAGTTGAATTGTCTATTTCAATCTCAGGATCTCTAGGGGTGCTAAATCCAGTAGAGGGTAAGTTAGACTCAATTGAATGATTTTCCTCTTCAATTATGATTTCACTATCCCTTTCTACTATTTGATCTTGTCTAACTTCTCCTAAGATCTTTGAAGTTCAAAATTAGATGGAACTAGAGTTTTAGCTCTACCTCTTCTTGGCATAAATGATCAATCAATCAAAACAAAGTGAATTTTTTTCTTTTTAATGCAATTGAAAAAGGTAAAAATAACTCCAATCAAGTTACTTAGCACTTAATTACTAAGGATCAATTTCTTGGCTCCCCGGCAACAGCGCCAATTTGACGAGCGAATCGTTAGTTGCCTTAGATCTGTGTCAAAAATAATTTAACTAAATTAATATAATATAGCACCAATCCGGGTTGTGTTCACTTTGAGGAGCCGAAAAATAGTGAAATTAATTCCTAATAATTGAATGCGAGTAACCTAAACTGAAATTAAAATACTTTTTTTATGAAAACAATTGGAATGAATTTTTATAAAAGAAATAGAAAATAAAACACACGAATAAACGATGATAATAATCAATTATCCAATTAAAAAACGTGGGCAATCATCACTTCAATAGATATGGGAGTTAAAATAATGAATTAAAGAATTATAATTAAGCTTTTAATCCAACAACCGAGCCACCTCGAATTGCCACAAAATATTTTCCAAACTTCCAATTTACTAACTGCCACCAGAATAGTAAAGAGGAATTAAGGATAATAAAACCACTGCTTAATTGTAACTCTTAAATTCAAATAATAAAATTAAAGCTAGCAAAAGATTATTTGATCCAAGATTCTAAGTCACCTTAGAAAATCGCAAAATGTTAACTCTAAAATCAGTATAAACGTCATACCAGAATATTATAATTGAAATCAAAGTTAAATCGGCCCAATATCAATTGCTAACAATAATTCAGTCACAATAATCTTCAAAATAAATCCTATCAAACAATAGAAATTGTTTCAATAATTAGAAAAAATATCCTAAGACCTAGGAATTGTTAAACAATTATTGAACAGAAAATTAAATTAATTAAAAACTCCCCTTTGAAGAATCAAGCTCCTGCCATTGTTGTTGAATCAGAGAATTAAAGAAATTAGCCAAGAATTGCCATCAAGAATTCTAGAAGTCCAAACGTTGCAGCCATTGGAACAGTGGTAGGCGAGTTGGGGCTGAAATGCGACAGTCAAACAGCTGCTGATCTGGTCCTATATTAGAATTGATGAATAAATGGATCCAGAATAAATGGCTCTACTCTAGGCGGCGTCTCGATGAGACGTGGAATGAAGGAATGGATTTATCGACGTGAATGGATGGATTAATTCTCCAAGCGGTGTGAATGGATCCAAGAATGATGTGGCGGCTCCTGTGCTTCCAATGAATTTCAACGGCGTGAAAGGAATTGATGGATTGAATTGTTGATGCCATATTTTGTTGATAATAAAACAAAATGATTTCAGGAATAATAAAGCTTAAATTGTTGATGATTAATTGTTCTTAGTGAAACACTCGAGTTCTATGATCAAGTTATCAAGTTTGTATGAAGGTATTGAGGAATACTCGAGTTCTGTGCTTTAATACTTGAGTATCAAGGTTTTTCATAAGTTAAAAATCAATAATTTTAGACAACACTTGAGTTTTTGTTGAAAGTATTGGTAATACTCAAGTTCTGAACTTCAATACTCGAGTATTCTAAGTTAAAATGTTTATGAAATCCAACACTCTAAGTGAAAACTCAAGTATTGAGATGAAGTGTTACAAACACTCAAGTGATGATTTTGAATACTCGAGTATTGGTGTTAAAATGTGTTATGTCAGAATACTTTCATGTGAAACTCGAGTATTGGTGTTGAAGTATTGACAACACTCGAGCATTGTGTTGTAATACTCGAGTATCGGGCTATGTTTTCAAAAGAATACTCTACACTTCAAGCAACATACTCGAGTTACAATTGAAAGTATTGGTAACACTCGAGTATTATGTTCTGAATACTCGAGTATTGAGTCAAAATACTTAAACTTGAAGTATAACACTTGCGTTGTGAAGGAAGTGTTGACAACACTCGAGTGCTTGTTCTCAACACTCGAGTATCGGGCAAAAGTTTTCAAATGAAAGACAACACTTCAAGCACAACACTCGAGTATTAGGTGAAAGTGTTGACAACACTCGAGTATTAACTTTTGAATACTCGAATATCCAGCACCATTTTCTCAAAAACACAACATTTCCATCTGATCACTTGAGTAATGGCAAAAAAGTGACAATACTCGAGTTTTATGTTTTCAACACTCGAGTATTGTGATATTTCAAATGATCTCACTTCAAGTTTTCTTCTGAACACTCGAGTATCAACTGAAAGTACTCCTAACACTCGAGCACAATAATTTCAACACTCGAGTATTTAGGCAAAATTTCAAAACCTCCTGCAATACTCTCAGATAACACTCGAGCAATTTCAAAAGTGTTTGTGAAACTCAAGCATTGATAGAAAACACTCAAGTATCATTTTATAAGATTCAAAATATTTGATTAATACTAGTACTACAAATAAACACTCGAATATTGTTTCTCAACGGCTATTTTCTCTCTCTGATAGCTTTTCACCTACTCTGCATCTTTCCTTATTCGTGACTAACAACGTTTGAACTTTACCTACCTTCATAAATGCAGAAGTCCAAGATCATAGAAAGAGAAAATGCTGTCCTCATAGACAGATTGCATAATTAAGCCTTCATCATCCACGTTACTCAAAAGCATTTAATACTACATTAATGACGAAGATGAAGAGTTGGTTGATGAGAGTAACGGATATTAAACTCTATCTAACGGCAACTTCATTCCTCTCATCTATACAAGCCCCAAACATTCATTATAGAGACAACGATCATTTTTATGAGCATTAAAAGCTATCCATTAGTCTCTCTGTGATTTCTTCAATTCTTATTCTGAACTTCATTGATTGCTATCTACTCTCTGTGAGAGTTTTCATGAGCAATACTTTCTATAAACCTACGAGATATTTCAAGGTTGGGACCTTGAATTTGTTGGGTTAAGATTTGGATAGAAGAACAGAGAGTAAGACTCTGTTTCATTGAGAATTGTAAGGGGGAGTGAGAATCTTCATTGTAAAGGCGGAAGAGCCTAATTTGTTGGTGATTAGTGGATTATAAAGCTCAGAGGCACTCTGAGGACTAGACGTAGGTTATAGGGACCGAACCAAGATAAATCTCCGTGTTCATCCTCCTTTTACTCTTTCAGTGACTTTACTCTTATTTTGATTTTAGTTCCAAAATTTTTAATCTGACCAATTCACCTCCTTCTTGGTCAAATCCTATTCTAACATGAATCAAAATTGCCTCCTCTGTTTGCAGCTTGTGGAATGATTAATTAGGGTTGTGTTGGGTCTGATGGGCTTGTAGGTGTCAGCCCAATATGGATGAATAGCAGCGTGAATTTCCCTCAATAAATACATGTGTCTGCTTGATGGAATTGATCAATTTGAATTAATGTGCGGCGCTTGGATATAATGGAATCATTTGTGCGTGAATTGATTCTCCCTTAAACCAAATATATAATAATATAATATAATATAAATGGATTTGAGTGTGGTCCTTGATTTAAATTTTAAACTCAGAATCTTAGATTTCTTAATTCAAATTCAAAAATCAAGATTTACTAATTTGAATTCAAAATCTTCTAAGATTATATTGATAAATATATTAATTCAAATTTATCTTTTTATCTCAATTTCTTCCACAAATACCTTAATTGGCTTTTATTTCATAAAA
>JANTPZ010132357.1:0-24559 GCA_025593235.1 Vachellia pachyceras
ATGGAAACATAAAGAACATGAACCATTAACAAGTCCTTCTGAAAAGAAGAGAAAACCTGAATGATGCCCTTAATGCGCCACGTTCCATGCTTCATGACTACAATCTGCGAATCTTCAGGATGCAAGGACCTAAGTTCACGTCGAACCTCCTCTTTGCTAGCATTGTGCTCTCTGGTCAACTGCTCAGCAAAGATCTTATTAGATTTATCTACAGAACCAATTACAGCACGAGAATCTCCAAGGTTGGCCACATATAATGTCCCTTTCCAAATAACACCAACCGACAACAGGAACCAATAGCGGCCATCAATGGCTTTATACCATAAGTCCTTCGAACAAAAGTCAGAAATCCATCTTCAGTAGCAGAAACGGCACCTTTCAGGATATCTTCAGACATAGTACCATTATCCCGAGCTATCCCTGTAACCAGATTAGCCAAAACTACTTAAGCAGAACCACAGGTCAATCAATATGTGGCGTGTGTCATAGATCTCATACTATGCATGCCAATTTATGGATGATCTTGAATAGAAACGTAATTTTTCAATGCAGCCTCAAAGCGGCAGAGGATTCTTATTATTGATTATCTAAAAGAAACCATTAAATTTAAAAGACACTGTAGATCTGTAAAGACTACAAAAGGAGCATGTGACGACCGATTGAGGAGAACAAATGCCCATAAAAAACTTATTTAGATTGTTACAGGATGAACTACTGGATGACGGATGGTTCTCAAAACAGATTCCATTCCTTACTTATCATTGGCTATACAATCAATAATTTTACCTTTGGATTTTTTTTTGGTTGAAATATCCTTACTCCCTCAGTCCAAGAAACATCCTCGAAGCGGAAAAATGAAGTGAGGGAGGAGGAAGACGACAGCAATGTTACCCTGCGTTGTGCTTTATAATTAGAAAGCAAATTAAATTTTCAACTAGGCTTCCTGCAATCGCATTAACAGGCATCATAAAGAAAGCAACAAAACCATCTGATGCCGAGACCATATAAGCCAGAGGACCATCCTAAGAACAAGAAGGGGAAAATAGAAAAGAAAAGAAAATCACTATGATTATTCACATCAGAAAGTCAACATCGATGATGGTACTGGAGAAAATCAATCCCTTTGAGTGATATGAAGCGACAACTTAGTATGTAATTTCATAATACTCACTCATTAGATGATGGAAGAGGTGGTCGCTGATGAACCGAGACGCTTCAGGACCGCCGTGGCCGTCGTACACTCCGATGAACATTGCGTCGGAGCCAGTCTCGACCTGGCTGTGATCCTCGATAATTTCATTGGCCTGAACCACAGCATAAGAGAATTCGCCGCACGAGTGTTTCTCGAGGTCCTTATACCATAGCAGAGTGTCGTCATTCGAGTAAGGATCATCCACGTCATCCTTGCTCATGCGGGCATACCGCCTGACCGGCCTCAAGCACGCAGAAACTATCCTTGCCAACCACGAAAACATCCCACATTTCCCTCTCTAACGAATCCCTAAAAGAAATTAAGCGCTGATGATAAACAGGAAAACCCGGATTCCTCAAGACAAGACACTGCGGATTCCGGAAATTTCAATATTAAATCCGTAAGCCTGAAATTTTAATCCTTTCATCGAAAGTACAGATCATGGCGTAAAGCAAATGTTTTGAGAAGACTGCCTGAAGCAAGAAAAAGATTGGCAAGATTGTAATTCACTGGCAACAGACGAAATTAGTGGACAAAGTGAGACTAATTAAATAAGTAGTGATATGAAGAGAGAACGGAGATCCGTACGCCAAAAAGAATAAATCAAAAAATCAACTTTGGACTTGAGTGGAGAGACTTTATGACCAGTATTTCAAAACAACAAAAGATCTGACCTTGGCTAGTCAAAAGAAGGAAATGAGCGGTTTTCTTTATAGAATTGAAAGAGAATGGAAGGGGTCAAGCATGGTGTTTGCGAGGAAGAGAGAATAGAAGATGGGTTTGAGCAGAGGATTTCTCTTCGTACAGGCAAGAGACGAAGGTTTTCAGAGAAAGCGCAGATTACAGAATGGTTGCTGCGTGTGGAGCAGAGTAGTAAATGGAAGAGGAAAGTTGACAAAAGTTTGTGCTGACTTTGTGATGTAGTCGACGAAACAAAGAGAAGCGCTCATCAGTTTTCCTCCCTCCTCCTCACTAAATATTTTTTTAATGCAAAATTCCAATGACCAAATTTCTGTTTGCTTATAAATGCCTATTTACATAATTGCCATCGATGTGATTGTTAAAATTGAGTGAAAACCCGTGTAGCAGATCAGCTTCTAGCCTGCCTAGACCAATTTGGAAATAGTGACATGTTGGTATGGTCAGTACCTCCTGCAAGATGTAACAAAGTTGAGAACTTTTTTCCTTTAGAGGATTCAACCCGATCATTAGAGATTGAGATTGCGTCGGTTTATATGAAATTTAGGTTTGGCCGTTTTTCAATCTTAGCGTTTGCGTGCAACACTTATGATCTGAATGAAATGCAACTTCTGATCGAAAGTTTTAACACTGCTCACCAGGTCAAGTGGTCATTTATTTTCCTTCTTATGATCTGAATGAAATGCCAAATGAGCATATGCCAAAATGGTACATTCTTTGCCCATATGACTTTCTGCTCCAATGAACTATTATCTGCATCAAGGTTCAGTTTTTCTTCTTGTTTCCGTATAAAAAAAATGTTTTTTAAATGGCTTTTGATCCAGGATGAATATTGGCCATAGCATATCATATCGTATATTTGGGAAGCGATCGAAGGGCTAAATAAAGGGACACGTGTTATAATAGTTGTGGCAAATAAATTGTTCAACACGGTGGTATGATCAAGGAAGAGATTAGCAGTGTAGAGGCAGACGGCATGTTGCTTTCCAGAACAGAAGGGAAAGTTACTCAACACATGTGGCTTGTGAAGTGGCCTTTTCAGGATCACAAGCCTCTTTCCTTCATGCCGATAATATTCGGTTTTATCTTCCTTCACTTTTCAGCTAATCTTATTTAATCCCTCACTTTTACAGCTGCATTCAAATTTTGTAGTTGCTCTCTCGCCGATGGAGGACCATTTGATCCCTAGAAACCCATCTAAACATTAGTATCGCGACATCTTAGGATCCTGCATGACCATTGTCTGAAAGTGATTCATTTCTCCATAAACCCATCTAAACATGGCAATCTTAGGATCCTGCATGACCATTGTCTGAAAGTAAATCTTATCTATTGACTTCGTCAAAATTTAAAAGCCTAATAATAAATACATTTTTTTTTTGTTTTCAAATTACTATACTTTTCTTGGGATTTCTTGCTATTCAAAGTATACAATCAACTTTTTTCTAGACGCTAGATAAACATTTGATTCCGAGTTTAAGTTAAATTCAAGTGTTTTCTCTTGTAAAAATTAAAATTAAAGTCTGTCAAAACTATAGAAGTGCATAAATAAAAGTGATGTGTTCAATATGATATTCAAAAGTATAGCGTCAAGTGATAACTTTTTGAAGTTGGTTGGGATTGGTAAGGATTTAGGTAATGCCAAATAAATCACTGAGCACGCCTTCCTGTTGAGAAGAGATGAACATAGAAGGGGAAAAGGGGTTGAAGGGACAGGTCCAGTATTATGTAGCTTTGTATGGAGTACAAATGCATGGAATATAATTCCTCAAGGACTCAAGGTTGAGATAAAAGAATAGCATCAATGCAACTGAGTATGACACACACGATTTACAGAAAATTACAAAGGATGTGAGCAGTTGATGAAGAAATAGGAAGTGCCAAGTGGCATGTTTGGGAGCTATCTTGCTAAGAAATGTCACTGTTCAGAATCTTGTGGCGATAATAATGCTTCTCAATGAAAACTCTAGAGGCCCCTTCCATGGTTCTACGCCACATCTGCAGGAAGCAATGAATTAAAAGCATTGGCATTGACATCTTTTATAGATCGCAATAATAAAAAGGCCAACGACAAGTTTAATCATCGTCCCTTTGATTTTCATCCACACGTGTCATCTTTCATGTTTCAACATGCCCTTTTCCCAAAAGGGACTTCATGTCTAGTACATTACTACTACTACTTCTTCTTCTTCTCACCATTACCATACTAGAGGATTGGAAGTACGAATATCCTCTCCTTGGTTTTAGGACATTGTAAGCGTTAGAAATGTAACGCCTGGTTTGTATCATGATGAAACCAGACAAAGTATTCCGAGCTGGTATTTATGAACTATTATAACAGAACAAATGGAATTTCTAGTCTTATCACCAACTCCTTAAAACGTAATTCTAATGAAGGTGATCCACCTCAATTATACAATGATACTTAGACTTTCTTAGGTTTTCTGACGACAGTTCGCAGATACCATTTTTCAGACCAAAACAATTGTAGTAGGAAGTTAAGAGTAGAGCTTTTTCAAGAAGGTTAATGAACCTCACTTTTTCGAAGAATGCCAGAGAAACTTATTCCTCACATCCCTCGGCCTGGGCTGTGCCATCCCTATCCTGAGTTGCCGGAGCATTGCCGGCCTCAGTGTCGGCAGAAGCGATCTCCTTCAGTCCTTCCCACTAAAGCGATGCTGCCACTTGATGGGCTCTCACATTGACTGTCATCTGTTGCGGCCCAATTTCATTCTGGCTTTTGGTTGCACTCAAATGTTCTCTCTTCTGGGGATCCTTGTCGGAGTCGTCAGCAAACTTGAGCAAAATAGTTTTTTTTTTTAATTTAAGTTTCTCATTCAGATTTTAATAGTATTATTTTAAGAGGAGTGACGTATTGTGACATGGAAAAGGGACCGTTGTGGTAATACCAACAACTAAATGACAAGTCCAGAAAAATACAAAGAAATATATAACCGTCGGGCATGAGTTTACAATGATTTTTGGAGCATGGCACGTCACTTCCTACTAGCTACAATACAGAAATCCAGGTTGACAATCCGGCAAGTTAGATCGGGATTGTCAACGACACATATGTAATAAAATTGTTGATTATATTTGATTAAGAATGGTTGATTATATTATTATAGATACGAAAAGAAGTGTTCTGTTCATTTTTAAGAACTATTCAAAACGTGCAAAATCTCGCGAGTTGATAGCTTTATTTTCGAATGGGTGTATGGAAATCTTCTGTTATTTTTATATTTTTTTTGAATAACAAAGACAAGATTTTAACGTTGGAGAGTGAAAAACATTATAAAGATATCCTATTCAGGAGTAAACCCTAAACACGACTCAATCTCAATCTAGATCAGGGCAAAATAATCTGCACACTTGAATGCTTCACAATGGGAATGTAATATCTCGTTATACCAATCATATAAGAGGAGGTATCTTGTTTCATAGATTTGTTGAACTAACAGGTTAGTATCAGCAGAGCCTAATACATTTTGATCTTCTTGAACCCCATGATCTTACATGTATGTAGACCTACTCTAATAGGTTATTAGTATAGACATAGCAGATGTGATGCCATCCCATGATCGTAATTTTTCTTTTTTCTTTTCCCTTTTTTTGAGGCTGTGTAGTTCTCATTCTGATCATGAATCCGTTGTTACCACACCAATTTAAAAACAGTAATAGTACTAAATGATGTTATGCTGGAAAATACAATCCCTTTCTCATTGAGACAATTCTAGTTTCCCAAATGTTTACTGTTACACCAAATGCATAAACATGCAACTACGAGTTGGAAAAACTTAACTCACTGTATAAATTAGCATTACACTGGCTTTAAAAAGGGGAAAAAACCCGTCAGCTTTGAGCACCGATTTTCACCTTTTCGCTTTCTCTAAAGGTAAGGGTAGTGATATAGACGGCAGCAATTAACAAACATCCCATAACATGTAAACTGCAGCATGCCGTCAGACCTGGGATGTAAATTCATCCATATTTCAGAAAAAAATTGAAAACCTGGACATACGCATAGGTACATTAAAACTAACTTGCACGGGTCATGTGTTACCAAACATTTATGGACGTATTTATCTATCCATCAGATCAGATTTATTGAAATACAATCATGGCTATTTTAACGGAAAACATTATATTTCGACCAATGGTAAGATTTTAAGGTCACAGCTTCGGTTACCACAGAAACTTCGTTGCGCATGTTTAAGAACTGAGTTGCGTCCCCAAACTAAGGGCATGACATTCAAGATCCCTCAGATTTAGCTGAAAAAGAGAAAGAATTCAAGTATTGATAAAAAATCGCGTCAGATGAAAACCTCTACCATAGTCTTAGCCATGAAATTCAGCCAGCAAAAAAATAATGCTCTCCGTTCCTAGTCTTGCCCCAGTTTTTCATCAAATGAAAGGAAGCCAAAACTAACTTTTTTAATTGAGTTATCAAGGTTAACAGGCATAATATCAATGCACCATTGTTAGTAATATTGAATCAATTTTAAATAATCCAGTTTTCTCTAGATTTTTTTTTTTTTTGGTAAACTCGCTTTATTCAAATATAGAAGGTTTAAAAGCAACAGGAAGGAGCGCACAAAAGTTCCAGCTAAGAATCATGCCAGTATATTAATCATTTATAAAGACTAGTTGACAGCTGGATCCTGGAGGGCTATTGCCATAACGGAAGGTTTAATTTGTACATTCAAGATAAGTAACTTTAGACACTTGAGATAAGCTATTCAAATCATTGTGGAAGTGATCTAGGCAAGGTGTTAAAAAAAAAAAAATTAAAGCTCACCATAACAGCAACTCCAGTCTCATTGAATTTAGGAATGCAAATGAGTCTCACCAACTGCCCTTCTGATCCTGCAAAACCCACATGCAATCATATATGATCCTTTTCCCTTTTGATATGAGTGTAGAGGGGAGCAGAAGTTATATTAAATGCAAATCAGAAATAAAGTTATTTTTATAAGAAAAATTTGAAACAAAGATACCCTTAATTACACGAGTTTCATATTTATCTTGATTGCCAACAAAATACACATGGGGACAGCTCTCAAGGAAGAAAGGGTCCCTATCGGTGAAAGGATAGCACCCTGAAAGAAAAATTAATATGAAGGTAAGAAAGAAGGACAACCTGGACAAAATTCCAGATTTTAGCTTCCTAGATTCCTCAGCACATAGACAGCTGTTTTCAGAAAGTGTGACCAAGCAATTAAATGCACAAATTCATTGCACATATGTAATGTATACCAAGGGTATTAGGTGCTGTTGGTGCTAGATGCCTCCACCGTAAAGTCCTTTCCATGAATTCAAGTTTACCTTTGGCCTCTGAATACTTATCAAGATCATCTATATTTTGACCTGATGTTCCGAGAAATCTAGAAGCAGTAAGGTGTCAGTTTAAGACAGACAGTTCTAGCAGGCAATAATGATGCTAAAAAAATTAATCACCTAATATTATCAAGCTCAAAGCAATGAGGATTTGTGCACGATCTAAAAGTGTTATAAGCAGATGACCCGGGGAAAAGGCATCTATGCAGCGGCTGAAACAAATAAATCGTAGTATTAAGGTCCAAAAAACAAAAAACAGATTAGCCTGCATGCAATCTTTAAGGATAGAATGAGAACCTGCTGTGGTAATGAGTAGTTAGCCGGGTCCCTGGGTCCTGGCATGATATCCAAAGGCAAACCTACTGCAATCTAAACATATGTAAAAACATTAAGCAGCTTGATTCGTAAAGATAAAGACTATATCTAACTGCCAAATAAGTTCAATTCACCTGATTCAACAGAATATCAAGCTCCTTTATTGGTTCAGAAAACCTTGAGAGATCCTTTGCAGCCAAATTCTGCAAATGTGCAGCATTATAGGAAAATTTAAATACCCCTAGACAACAAAAAATGCAGTGTGCATAGAAAACTACATTACAGGAAAAGTGAGAAGCTGAGGTGTTTTATCATTAAAAAAAAACTCAATCAATAAAGCTGCATACCTGGCCGTTGAGAAGTTCCCGAGGAAACTCAACGGAATTCCCTGCTATGACAACATGTACGATTTGAGATGCCAAAATTTGCTCCTGTTTAATTTGGTATGGACAAGTTAAGGGTTTGAAAGGTCAGTTAAATACAAGTATGAGAGCTTAAAGAAGGTCAGGATCAACCTTCTCATCTCCTAAATGACCAGTAATATGATCAATGAAGAGCTGAAATTGGAGAGGATTGGAGTTGCTGCTCCCAACACTTAACCCAGACACAAAAACAACATATTTGTCTTCCCCTGTTAAAACAAGGTTAGAGATTTTGCACCAACACTTTAATTACAAGGGGAAGCTTTAGTGACCACAATAAAATGAATGCGCATAAATAATTTGGCATGGAGCACAAAATGGCAAGCTTACTTATTTCAATCCAGTCAATAAAAGTATGATAAATGAAGCATAAACCAACAACTATAGTGTGAGCACATTTCAAAGTGAGACAAAATATTAAGCACCTTACGAAACTAGTTTCACTTCAAGAAAAAGATGAAACATATAACTTCAAATGAAAAGACAGCCAAACAGAAGAGAAACATAAGACATTCTACCCTTGCCGATCAGGACTCAATTTTCAACTATCAAAACTTCTCAGCTCAGATGAAAAGAAACAGTTTCCTGCAGAAAATGTATCCACATCATGCTCACTCAGGTAGACAGTAGACACCCTACAATAACATGCCGGACTAATGATTTTAGACATCAAAGTCTAGCGCAAGAGACATAAACATAAAAATTTCTGAAGGACATTTCAATTAACTAACTATCAATGCACATGTTCTATTAAGGTAAATATCACAAATGTTAATGATCAGGAAGAAGTACTTGATTTAAGAGGAAGTTCTATCTGTGGTGGTAGGCCTGCTTCCAGGACATCTAGAACCAAAAAATCACCAACCCCGGTTTCCTTTCCATGTACAGCAACTACTATCCCTGTCACACATGATGTCCATATAAAACAATAACGTATCAGCAGACAATGATTTGCATGACAGGCACATTGTATTTATATGAGAACAGGCAATAGTGAGTGGTAAAATGTGAGAGTTCTAGACAAGCTCAGAAAAAGAAACAAAGCTGGAGAAGCCACCCTTCTGCTAATGAAGCAGCAAGAAAAGTGAATAAACTTTCATGCAATAGAAATGGCTACAGAATATAGGTTAGATAAGTTGTTCAAGACATGGACCTGTTATATACACAGAAGGTGAAATGAGATCCCCACTGAGTTTTACTCTCCCACTTTCATCTTCCAAAACCAGATGATCATCTGGGTGCACAAAGTTGTGAGGCTTCACGAGTAGCGTTTTAGATCTCTGTAAATAATCAGCATAGATATAGCAATTTGCATTTTATTCTGAATTTCAAAAACAGAACATATAAAATTAATAGAAAAAACACAAAGGGATTCCTACCTCCTTAGAATATTCATCAAGTACGCAAGGTTTAAGCTTCATGTGTTTATAAAGAGTTCCAACGATGATACATTCCTTGCCCTCCTCTAGTCCCAACACTGTGCATACTGCAGCAAATCTACACCAGTAAATAACTTCTAACCATAATTTCAAGGACAAAAAGAGAAGTACAAGCAGCAAAGAGAACTCCTCTTACTATAATATATCTTATAAATGAGCGCATAGGCTCCATCATTTATTTAAATTACATAAAACCTCAAACAAACAACATCTTGTTAGCATTATTAAATCGCAAACCCAGCCTTGATTTCACCGCAGCTAATTATATGACCCAGCAAGAGTTTCCTAGAATGAAGAGTAATGAACACAATTACAAAGAAGAAGCAATGAACATTCTATATCTTCACTGATTACATCGTTGAGTTGAGGCTAGAAGGAAGCTTCTAATTCAGTGCCATCTACAAAATTAAATACCTGCGCGGAGAAGCCATCAGCATGGGCTTAACTTTACGAGCAGTGCTACATCAAGTAATCAAACTAAAAGCTTTTTTGTTTTTGGTAAGCTAAGAGCTAACTTTTTATTCCCAGAATTTGAGGTTTCAAACCAACTATGTGAAAGGGGAAAGCAAAAGCCGGAATAATTGAATGTTCAGCGGAACCCTCGAGGATTTTTTAAGTAATTCCCAAATTAAACTAAAAATTAAAATCATTTAAACATCAATGCAAATGATTCGCAACGGAAAAATCATAGAAACCAATCTTGGAACAGGTTTGACAGTTAGCGTTGTAAAAAATTTCCATGAAATACTTGGTAGGAGGTTCAAAACAGGAAGATTAGGTACCTGGTAAATGAGGTTTCCACTGGGATACAAGGGAATACAGGAGAGTTCTCATCAAGTGAAGACGAGCAAAGTAAATCTGACTGTATTGCTGCCCCCTGTACGTTTCTTTCTGAATTTGAAATACTTCATCCTGCAAGGAGAGGCAACGAACATAAAGACCTTAAGACAAGATAGCTCTTGGAGCGTACAAGCGGGAAACTGTGAGATCTTCCTATACATATGTTATGTTTCTATGACTTCTCTAAGGCTTTTGTCAGGGTTTTTCCTTTCCATCAACCAAACCAGAAGCTTCAAGAGTTTGAACAAAATCCTAACTACAGGTACGAAAAACCAGAACGAAAAGAGAAATGGAGAAGAAAATAAGGGAGAAAGAGCAGCGAACCATGGAGTTGTAGGCGCAAAGTGCTCTGCAGAGACTCTTCTCCGAATCGATTTCCATGGCGGGAACAAAAAACCTCACGGACCCGCCGAACGGTCAAGGCAATTATATTAAAAACGTATTTTTTATATATACAACTATAAACATAATTTTGAGGCCAAAAAAAAATTATAAACGTTTTGTGACTTGTTTTTTTGGTGGCGCAGAGCAGAGAGTGAGTGGTTTGAGAAAATTGATCCGGTTCGGTCAAGCTATCATGACCTGGTAAACAGGCTGGGCCTCCGATGGAATGTTTTCTCAACTTTTTTTTTTTTGCTAACATAACCAAGTGGCCTGATTCCTTCTCTTTTGCCTGTGGAATTATATTTTCGTTTTGACCTTTAATATCATTTTAGTTACTTCTTATTTATATTGTAATAATAAAATCACAATTTCATATCATATAAATAAATTTTGTTAGCCCATTGAAATATTACACATCAAATGTTAAGAGACACAAATGACACAATATTCCATGCACGCATTGAGTATCTATTTATATGTCTTCTTGAAGAAAGGACTTTTCTATTTATCTGGGTTTTTAAAAGCCTAAAACAACATTGTTTTGAGATTTTTTTTAAGGATGTAGTAAAATACCATGTTAATAAAAATTCCTTCAGCCAAATCAACCAAATTGACTTCTCTTTTGACATTAAATATTAGAGTCAGGAAAATGAGTCAAAATCGTTTGGCTGGCCCTAATAAACCTGTTTAATTAAAGGTTTAAGCTTGTAATTTTAAGCTCCCTGAAAGTATATCTTCCACAACTATGATTGAGAGGGTCCCATAACAAACAAACTTAATTCATATTTCACATAGTACGCAAGATATATATCCATCAACGTTGTATATATATAGTATATATACGCTGGTGTTGAAATATATCTTTGTCTATGCGAATGTAAAAGTATACTAGGGAAGGGAGGGATTCAGTCATATATAATATACATATATATGTATATAAATGAAATGTCCGGTTAATTATCATAAAGAAACCACTATATAATCACACAGAAGTGAAACCTCCAGGCCCTAATATAGATATAAGTATACTGACCTATATAAGTGAGAGTGTGTGTGTGTGTGTGTGTGTCTGAATTATAGTAGAAGTTGTTCACATATAGCCTTGAATATGATGAGTATCATCGAAAAGAAGCAAGCTGGGAATTTGAGAAAACTCAGAAACAAAGCCTTCCAAATCTGAAAACCCACCCAAGTAGCCACCCGCAGACGTTTCTTTTCTATAAACTCCAACTCGTTCTTCTTCTTCTTCCTTCACAACCGTCTTAGGCTTGTCGTCGGAGGTGAGGCCGCCGACGACATTCGATCTCGTTGTGTCTTGATGCCTTGCTGCTGCAGGCATCTTCTGGCCATGTTTTTTATCGGCAGGTGGTTTTCCGGTTAACCTCTGCACGAGTTCTCGGAAGTTGCCAACATCAGTCTTGATAATCTCCGGTGCAAATATGTGGATTATGCGTATCTTAGGCTTCGCTTTCGCTATTGCCTGCGAATTCCTGTTGATGGATAGGGAAGGCCTCTTTGACATGGCCATGCAAGATATTTCTGTCCGCGGGAACACAGGCGCAGCAGAAGTAGCTAGGGGAATTAAGAGGGAGATCGAAGAAGTAAATGCTTTGAGAGATCTGTGGAATTGTTAGAATTTAAAGAAAAAGAAGGAGCTGTGTACCCACGTCTGTTGGGAGCAAGGATTAGATGAATACCTGTCTGACGTCAAATGCAGGAGAGACTTAATAAAGTAATAGCAAAACACCATGGACCCAAATCTTCCACTTTTGATTTTCAATATAATATAGGCTTCGTTTGGAAACCCGTTGAGAAAACGGACACAGATTCCTAGGTACTTTATGTGAGAGGAATTTTGTCTCGGCTTGCGTGAGAATGGATTTTGGGGGTCAAAACGGGGTTCCTAACGGAACCCCAAACGAAGCTATAATATACCATGCAATTTATATATTCATAGAATGTAAATAATGTCAAGAGGCAGACACTTTATATGTTCCTTACAGGCATATCATCCTCAAATAATCAGAGAGAAGCCTCAATACGTATACAGTGGTTTTATCATTTAGGCACTAAATAAGATGTCATCATTAATAACTAATGTTGTTTCCATCATCTTACAATTGTAGTAAGAAATTGGTGTAATTGGATGGAATCTGTTCATCTTAATTTAGGCCTAGGAATATTATGATTTGCTCAATCTCTACGCATAACTGCAAACTCTGCTTGAGGGCATGTGAGGTCATAATTATGTACAAATTGTAATTATACATGTCAAGAAAGGAAAGAACTGAAGAATCAGAAACATGAGAGCCATGTCGGAGGAACTGGGAATTAAAGGGACGTGTAGAAATGTGGCAGAAGATAATTATAAGTCGAATGTACGAAGTTGGAACAAAGAATAAACAGCCACATGTCAAAGCATTGCAAAAAATAACCGCCATACGCAATCAACCATTTCACAAACAGTAACTTTCCAAACCAATACTCACCGCACCATCCCTCTTGAGAGTATTGAGAATGAGATACCAGCCCAATCCAATTATTTAGTCCTCTTTTTCCAGATAAATAAACAGGTTATATAAAATAAAAACATCAAGTATTAATGATTTAATGCATGTGTCTTTGCAATTAAACACTGATGATCTGAGGCCTTTAGGCTGGTGGAAAAGTTGGATCATCCCGCGTTTCTTTTCATTCTAAATTTTTGAAGGTTAGGGTAAATACAGATGAAAATTAACTAACAACTAATGAAACCTTCTAATCCAGTATATATAGCATCTCTTTCCATCGTTCAAGGGTTGGAGTACGATGTACATTTAATAAAGAAAATAATTTGACAATCGAATTCCATGAAATGAAAGCCATGACTGCTGAAAGAATAGAACAAACCCATAAAATATTGTCCCCATAAAATATTGTCCGAGAACAACAGAGATGCTAAAACTAATTCAAATGGATGGACAAATTCTGGTAATTCCGAGAAAAGGGGGAATCTGGAAAGCCACCTGTCTTTCTTTTCCACGAACAACAGAGATGCTATGGCCAATCCCAAGCATGAGTAATTAGTGTAATTTTCAGGAACCCGGTTGGCAAAACAACCTTTAAGAAAAACGAGAGCAGGCATGTATGGAATCCCAGTTACGTACATCATATAATAAAGAATAAAGGGGTGGGAACAATTGCGGATATTGGCTTTCACGTAGGATCAGAGCCGCATAAACAGGCAATAACGTGCAGACGCGTCTGTCACTACTCCTTCATGCCCAATTGAGCTCTCCAACCCAAACAATCATAATCTCCAACCACTACGTACACTACGTATGTATTTGCACTTATATATATATATATATATTCATATATATGAATATCACTGGCTTATATTAAAATTACCCCCTCCCACATTTGGCCCTTTTCCTACCTCAATCATTACCTAATTTAAAGTCAATTCTCAATCATAGAATACGTCCACCTTTAAGTTGAGTTCATGGTTATCTGTAAAAACAAAGGAGGCGGGAGGCGATGCGGTTATCTATTTCAATTCGTCAGAGTTTGATTCAAAGGACTGAAACTAGAGATTTTTTTTTCTTCCCTTCTTACCCCATCCATCATTCTAAACGAGGAATGAGGTACTGGTTACAGGTCTAATGGATAAATATGGGTAAGTTAAGACGAACTAGCATGTATACAGTCGTCGTGTAGCTAAGTAAGGCAGGGAAGATTGTTTTGATCCCTATAAATTGTGTTCCACAATATTGCAAGTACCGTGGGGTTTGCTTAATTGGCTATTGATGTAATATGCAAACCTCATATGCCCCGTGTAACTTTTGTCTGGGTTAACGGTTTCTTCTTCTATGAACGATAAGCCAAAAAGTCTTTCTCAGCGTTTGTTGCCAGCCCGGGGATCGTTTACCATAACCTCAAGTCCTTTCTGTATGTTTAATTTGTAAAAGATGAAAGCGAGTTCATGTAATATACTTTGTGCTGTCAATCCATTTCAACATACTGATCCTATCTAATCTTTCCGTTGAATCTGTTGAATCCATATTCTGTTTTGCTGAGTGATAAAGTGAAGGTGCGTATAAAGTCAGAGAGAGAGAGAGAGAGAGAGAGAGAGAGAGAGCTAGGCAGGAGAAGTTAAGAGGTTGATGGAGGTGTGGGACGGGATATCCACATGGCAGACGCGAGGGGAGGGAATATTAGAGAAGAATGCAAAAGGCACTCCGGGAAAGGGTCTCTCCTCTTCCCTTTAATTCTCATCCTCTTATTCTATAACATTAAGTAAAATAAAAATGTACCCCTTTGAGACTATTTTATCCTATATATATATATATGAGACTATTTTAACGAAAGAATTAAACTATAAAATGGGTTTTATAGCAAGGAACGAGGGAAGGCTGCTTGCTGATTGTTATGAAATGAGATTAATAGATAAGGTTATGAGGATAATTAGTGTGTAGAGCTCTTTGAGACTGTACTCTTATTGTATTCTGTCTTGAAAAGCGAAACCGATATACAATTGGGAGGAAGCTAAGGGCACATGGTTGCATGTGGAGTGGATTCTTACATATCTATCATTCTTTTGACGCCCACTTCTCTTACCAAGTCTTGCTCCCTTTTAAGTAGTTTATACATATTCACCGGCCATCATACATACATATATATACATATATATATATATCACTCCCCTTTTCTAACTGCCCTCCCTTGCATGCACTCATCCCTCACTACCTCGTCATAAACAATTGGTTTGTTTAGAACAATATTTTTAAAAGTCAAAAGTATATTCAACAGTGTTTTTCAACAAAATCAGGTAATTACATCTACATATTTACATCAACTTACGTAAAAATGATTCTTAGTCGCTTAAGCGGGCACAATATCTTATTTCTTTCCTACTTCTCCATTTTGGAAATGATATTTATCAAGTTTGATTAATTAATACTTCGTAAGTAGCAAGACTTCTCCACGAGATTTAGAAATCGTTGATGATCAGAGTAGTACACACTCATCAATTTCTGAGAAATCGGGGGGGGGGGGGGGGATGGATCCACAGAGTGAAGGCTTTGCTATAAAACTGTTTGGGATGATAACATATATACCAAGGAACTCGACTGTCACAAGACGCCGTCTCGGCGTCTCTTTCTTTTAAGTACTACAGTTGCTTCCCAATGGACACGTGGCGTTTACGTGTCTGAAGATGACCCTATTGCCTTCAAGAACATGCCACGCGTACTCTTGTTCGAACGCGTGGCTCTCAGAATCTGTCTCCCCTACGCGGCGTCCGGGCTGGCGGCCACAACAGTGCCAGGAGGCAACGGGGGAAATTATACCTCAGGGACGACGGCCACGTACTCGACGGGGACAGGGGCATATGGACACCCGACGTCAGGGCAGCAGATGTCAGCAATGCCGGGGCATGGGACGGGACAACCGACGGGAGGATATGTGGCGGACGACGTGGACGTGGTCAGAAGCCGCGATTCGCAATATGAAGTGAAGGCACCAATAATAATGCACATGGCTATGGTACTACTAGGTCCGGGGGCAGTTACAGTTAGAGAACACTAGTTTCAGCACTGGGCAGACTTGTCTCTGTGGATGTTTTTTATTTTGCTTTTGCCGTGTGTTGTAACTATGTGCTTTCTTTGTGCACTCTTAAATAAAAGAGTCTGCTTGTGAAAGAACCACAATAAACCCAGCCTTTGTAAAAATGGAGGACCAAAATAAAAGTTGGCGGGAACACTTGGAAGTGTACATGTGGATGACATAATTTTTTTTTTGGCTTCGTTCCTTAACGTTGAATTTTACAAGTTTAATATTGCATTGTTATGGACAGATTGCAAAGTTCATAAAGCTAATCATCTCGTGCGCAAATTATGATAGTTGTAGCATCACGGAATAATGACAATGAAGTCCAATTCTATTTACCATCATGAATTAACCCAATATCATTAACTTATTTAATCTTTTATGTAAACATGTAAGAGAAATTTTATTTTAATTTGTCTGATCGTAATTTTATTTTAACAAGCCCCATGACCGTGGCTTCACCCATAAGAAAATGCTCTTATAGTGAGAAACATGTCAAAACATGTCTCTCCCTATGAAACCTTCACCTCTTTTTGTAGCAAAAAAAAAAAACACATCTTCACACGACAATGGCCCAATGGACAAGGCTCTGATCTCCGGCACTACTATTAGGACCTTGTAGTTCGGTTTTCTTATTAGACTAGTACCTTTAAATTACTTATAGTTTGATGATCTGAAGAAAAATAAGAAATACTTCGGCTACCAATTTTATAAAACAAACAAATCCCGAGAGAATATATTTCTAAACCGAAGATAATGGAGAATTTTGCAATTAGAAAGGCCGGAAAGAAGTCAGGAGACAGAACCCTAATATGGGAGATCAGTCAGTACTGCTAATTCGCAATGCCCAACAATGACATGAACCCTGCGGTCCCTGCCTAATACAAAGGGGGGAAACAAATAGGATCAAACGACAGCTAACTTCATAGCCCTGATTTACGTAGTTCTGCAGCCCCATGGGCAAAGTGACACCTTTCCCCAAAGGTACAAGATCCTTTGGCAAAATTCTCACACAGCTTTGTCTTAAAGTTACTTCCATGGGTGCCTGGTGCTCCTGGACCGCCATGGCTTTTCGGTGGCGCAGACATCGATAATGTAGCCAGCAACTCTTTTACCATGTTGCTCGCATTCTGTATTTGCTCAAAACTACCTTCAAGTTCGATGTTCCTAAGATTTGGATCTGACTCATGATCCCGAATTGAGAGTTTGGCCCCCGTCTGTCGACAGATCTGCTTGGAGTTCACGCCGCCCTTACCTATGATGGCTCCAGCTAATGAAGCTTCAACACTGATCTTAGCAGTAGCATTGGCACCAAAACTAGCAACAGGACCAGGAGGAGGCTCCACTCGACCAGCTAAACGGCTGGAAATAGGTCCCATGCTACTACGATGATCATCCACTGATGGAGCAATATGCTTACCAAGTTCCCATTCACCATGGGCAAAGTGACACTTGTCACCAAACTTACAGCCTTCAGCAGTATTATATTTGTTGCATATGCGGGTTTTGACAGTCAGTGGTGCCGCCCCATTAGGAACAGGCGGTGGGCCAACGATATTTCTAGATGCTGGAGGCAGAGCTGGTGTTAAATTCATCATTTGGGCAACAGCATTGTAACCGCCAGGAACATAGTGCAAGAAGTGGCAGCTCTCACCAAACGGGCAGCCAGCGGTGCTACAATAAACAGCACAATATAATCAGATCACACCAAAATACTGATTAATTACACAATAATCTAGGTCTCCCTTTTTCACTCGAGGTTAAAACGAACATAGTATTAATAACTTATTTAGATATTCCAGTTTCTCAACTCAGCATACAAGAGCACACTACCGGTGGATTATTTACCAAGACCTCAAGGAAGCAATAGAATGAAACTTTGGATCAACCAATCATGTAACATACTATTAATACCATCATAAACTTGAAACAAATGAATTTGCTCACAAGGATAAAGTAAACAAACAGTTGCTCGATTTAAAACAAAATGGAACAATGGGAGCAGTGACAATTAGCCAAACCCAATGAACACTTGGGCAACAGCCAATGAAGGAAACAACCAAGGTTCCTCAGGGAAAAATTCAAGGGGCACCCTTCTAACTTGACAGGGAAACCCAAAATATTTTACAAGAGCCACGATCTAATAATATTCTAAGCTCTCGTAAAATATCAAAGCACCAGTTGCCAATAATAACAACTGCACTTTGCAGGCAGTAAAATTTTAGTTTACAATTATCAAAAAATGAAAGGCATTCAAAGACGACAGACATCCAACAAAACTCAGCATCCACAAAAATTAATATTTAAACATCTTACTCATATTGAATAATTAAAACACTGCCCTTGCTAAACACTCCATTAACTGAGTAATATCAACAGAAAAAAATCATGGGAATCTATCGTATGATGTAGTAATAATAGCAGATCAAGAAGTCAACCTCTGCTGGCCATGAACAAAAGAACTGAATCAGAACCAGAAGTTCACAAAGAAAAGTAGAAATTTCACGAGAAAGGTTTCAAATAAAGACAAAATCTTGATCAAATTCATAAATGTTTTGCACAATCAGAACGAGATTGATTGAATGGGACTCTTGGAGGAACAGATGACAATAGCCAACACTCATACATATATAGAGTATATATAAAAGCAGAGCAATGCCATGATACCAGAGCATAATTTTACATCACTCCCATCCCAGCTATAAAGGCTTACATCAATCCATTAGCATCTTCCGAACTGGAAGGTAAGTTCATTAGCTGTGGAATGCACAAAAAGGCTGGAAAATTACCATTAAATGCTCTAACCGAGTATGAATTGCCATTTACACCAATAAACAAGGGAAACAGAGAAAAATGATCTATATCTTCGACACTAGGGTTTCAATGCCAACAACCCTCTTGCATATCGTATCTTTTCGGTACTCCATAAGTAAACCACTAATATGTTAAAGTTTATTAGAATTACGAACAGTATGTAATGTACGTGTATGAAATGCTTCAAATACCCTGTTCATTTGCAGTATATTACATAGTTAGTTTTATATGAACTTGTTACTTTATTTGGAATTTCGCCAGAAAAATATGCAGTTCAATATATTTATTTAGGCAGGAATAGATTAGAACCTGAAAAACTTGGTACATGGCTTCGATTTGCTTCCTACAGCAGATGATAAGAAGTCCATTTCTGTTGCAAAACATTAATTACCCTTTCTCAGTTAACATTCCGTGGCTTATTAATTGAACAAATTCCACCAAACTGTTAACACCTTCAGAAATACTTCCACTTTATTTGGAACAAAAAAGAAATTCATGAGATCATATAATTAATTATTTTTAACTATTTAGTGAAAGCAATAGTGTCATCAAACAGGTAATCATCATTTTTCGCTATCTAAAATCGTTTTCTGTCAAGCAGGGAAGGTGGATGTTTAAATTTTTTAGGGACCCTGATTCCAGTAACAGGTATTTTTTGTATGAGTAATTTCAGCCGCAACCCCACCATAGCAGTGAACCTTACAATTTGAAAGAGCAGGAAACCAAAAATAATAATAAAACTAATCCGCTGAAAAAATATCTGGGAAATTACTACTAAACATCTCTAAAGAATCAGGACCATTGTCCGAAAAAGAAAGCAAGAAGGAAAGAAACTGGAAGCAGCCAAATTTTGAAGTACTTAATTTTTTTAATGATTTTAAACTAAAGGGGGGCGTCAAATTAAGGCGAGGAAGTGGAAAATAACTTCAGTTACATCAATTAAAGTAGGGAAAGCATCCCAAAAGCAGAAAATCAGACTTGCACAACACCACAATAAGTTAATTATAAATGCTTAACTATTCCTGACAACAATGAAAGAGACGCCACAACATGAATGAGCAGAAAACAATATGCTTTTAAATTCAACGAGACGGGACACGCCGAAACACAAGGAAACCTTCAACGCTTAAAGAATGAAATCTGAAAGCAGAAGAGTAAGCAGGCTAAATTGCAGACCTTGCTTGGACTTTTTAGAACCGCCATTAACATTGGGTCCAGCATCAACCCTCCCTCTCTTGCGGGCATCCATTTATGCAGGAAGTAGATCAGGAACGGTATAAGAGGACAACCTCTATGAGAAAGAGAAAATAGAAGAGGCGACCCAGAAAAGAAAAACCTTAAACTACAGGGAGCTCTAGTGATTAGTGAACACCTGAAGAGCGCAGACTATTGGAAGGCAGGAAACCCTATCCCAAACCCTAGAAGAGGGTTTTACAGACAATAAGCACGGGAGGTTTCGAAAGAGGGTTGCAAAGGCGCAAGAAGGGGGTGTGTGTGTGTATAGTAACTATAAGACAGTGGCGTTTAGTACAGATGCGATGAATAAAAATTGAGGATTTTTTCCTTTTTCTTTACCAACGAAAATTTAGGATCTTAAAGTAGGGTTTCATCGCAATTTATTGTTTTAAGTTGGATTCCGCGGGAGAAAAAGAAAGAAAGAACACAGTTCGCCGTCAGGGAGTCTCTCTCACACGTGATCAAAATAACTTTTTTATATGAATTCTGAAGTAAAACTTAGATTTTAAAAAATATTTTTTATGGATTCTGAAGTAAAATTTAAATTTTGAAACCTAGGTTATAAAAGACTGTATTTAGGAAGTTATTTGCTTATATGAAGTTCGAGGTAAAAAGTAGATAGAAAAGAAGAAAAAGAAATTAAAAAAGTAGAAAAAAGAAAATTTATTAGAATAGAGAGTGTGATTTGATAAGAAAATAGTTTTTTCTAAACATAAGTTTCAAATCGAAATTTTGTATTCAAAATAACTTTTCTGAAAAATGTAAGTACTTAAACAAAACTTAAATTTTAAAATAAAACCTAGATTTTAAAAACAAACTTAAATTTTATATAAATCTATGACCACCATGTTGCTTACCCAGGGCAGCTACCCTTGTTTCCCGCTCTCTTATTCCAACTGAGAAACTTAAAATATCCATTTAAAATTTTCTAATCATGAATTTATTCAAAATATTTTAACTCAAACTTTCAAGTTATAATTTTTTTCTTTAAATTAATTTATGTGTAATTTTTAAAATTTAAATTTCATTAAATATACAAAACTATGAATGAATTATGATAATTGAAAAGCAAAAGGCAAGTTTAAGGCAGTTTTTTTTATACAAAAATTTTAGACAGGGGGTTGGACTCACCCATAAGTCAAGGGTAGGGCGAAATCTCCCTTCCTCTTAGGTCATACCAATGTTGAATAGGACGAATCGTTAATTACCCTTAGACGTTTACCTAAGCACATAGGAGCTAGAATGTTTCCCCAAACACCGCGACTGGAGCCACAACAAAGTGACCTTCACCGGTAAGTTTAAGGCAGTTGATCAGTCTTTCATGCCTCACCCAGCTACTCCCACAATCTTCATTCAAGTTATTTATAACCAAACCGTCCATGGGTACAAGAACTCCTACATGGACTAGGAACTTAATGATACTTGCGCCAGTATTTCAATACATTAAACTAAGATCCAGATCCACATAGTCCAATGCGTTCCACAGTGCATGGCTTTTTTTTTTTTTTTGCCCCAATGCTTAAAAATAATAGAGCTTCATTCATAATCAACAAAAAAAAAAATCTAATTTCTCCAGGTGATATTCATTACATGGATCACATGACTCATTTACAGTTGATTTCAGTCTACTAATGATGAATTGATTTTAAGCTTATTCAATAGTTTATGTGTCGCTTGGTTTTACATCCTCCCTACGTGGCAAAAAAAATCCCGTTAATTCATTACTAACAGAAAACGAATACTGTCTGAAAAAGAATGGAAGTTAGACATAATTTATGGTTTTTACCCAGAAAATATTCACATAATTTAATAAACTTCCTCCCGACCACACAATTCAAATTTAGCTTACAGCTATAACTGCACCTAAGGAAGCGTCAGTGGTGGAATTATGAACAAGTTGACTCTCATCTTACCAGTGCAAAATTATATAGCTGATTTTCTTTCATATCAACTAATTGCAGACGTTGTAAGTGGGATCAATGAACAGTCGCTAAAAGTCGACGGGTTCAGTTTCCAAAACTGTGGAAGCAGATCCCCAGCGGCGAGAGCATTGCGTGCGTGCGTGCGCACACCGCAGGAAAGGTCAAGGGACGTCACCTTTTCTTTAACGCCGTAACTACAATACCTCAGCACTTCCCATGGGAAAAAGATACGACGTCAAAAATTGAACCGAAGCCTTGAATAAGCGTTAAAAAAAATACTGATCCTACGTTCTACTTATGTTTTTCTGTACCCAGAACTTCAACCGTTCGGTACTGCAGGCTCGCGTTAAAGCTCCCCTCACTTAATTTTGCCACCTTGTCAAAAAGTCGTTGCGTTAAGCTCAAACCTGTTTTTTCAATTCTGAATACGATGGCTCCAAAAGTCACACGCCCCAGGAGCTCGGTAACAACATATTGAACAATTGCCGACCTTCAATGATTCATGGATTCACCGATAATAACATGCCAAGAGTTACCCGGTAAACAATGGCGACGATGGCCCATTCATATGTTCAAGTCAGGTTTGGTTTGGTGGTCTTATCCAATGTCAGTATATTCTGGCAATTCTGAGCAATCCTCAAGGCCTGAGATTAAGCCAGCAACAAATTCATGTGGGACCATGCCTAAAGTCTCTGTTTCCAACAAATTGTTGTCATTCGGGAAAGACGGTGGATTGCAGTCTATATCATAAGTCACCATTCCATCCATCGCTGATGAATTAAGATCGATTCTCAGATCCTTAGCTTGAAGTGACGGCATCGACTGGAATAATGGCTCAACCTGTTGGTGACGCATCTCACTAGTATCCATTGAATTTCGTCTGGACTTTGATTTAGAAGGCTTAGTAGAGTCTGAGATGGAAGACTTGTGCTTTCCTGAAGCTTGTATCTTAGATCCTGGTCTGGACCTTGAATCATTTGTTGGGAATACTGACGAAGCCCATCCGCAACTATCTTCCTCACAAGCTCTGGCTGCCTCCCTAAGAAAAAGACACGGCAATGAGCATCCTCCCAGAAGTAATAGACTAAAGATTGGATGAGGCTTAGGCCCCTTTGGCTCACTAAAAGATATAATAAAATCCACACACAAAAATTCAAGCACCATTTTGTTATTGCCAACTTATAGCAAATTTCAAGAAAAATACACAACAACTATCTGCCTAGCTGCCAAATTAGACATACTTCCTCAGAAATAGATCCCCAGAAGACCAACCTGTAGCTTTAAATTACTAAAATCAAACAGAATTATTAAGAAAAATACAAATGCAATGTTTCATAAAAACAAGCAATGCTCATAACGTCCACTAATCAACCAGAAAAATTTTTATCGAGACATCAAGCATAAAACCAATAACAATGCCATTGCATCCAGCCATACCTGCACCGATCCTCAGCAACAGATCCACAAGCTCTAAGATTATGATCTTCCCAGTTTGGGTAATTTGACGATGGTAGGGGCTCTTTCCCTTGTATGGATAAATTTATAACAGAAGGAAATGAGATTAAGGTGTCACTCTCGTCTTTTGGGAATTCCAGGATCACATCCAGCTGATCAGTAGTCACTGGCATGTCCCCCTGATTTGAAAGAGAGATTTTATCATCCTGTTGCCTGCTGCTGGTGTCATCAAGTGCAGCAGCTAATAACTTTCTGCTCTGGGCCAGATTAGTGACCGTCATCCTTTCAGAAGGCTTCTTCAAAAGGCTCTGAGTATTATGGCCTATGGAAGTAAAGAAACTTTGATCAAAATAGTGGCCGTTTTGTGTTGGGGGCCAATTGCGCCTTCGGCCAACACGTGATGCTGCCTTCCAGACAGAAGAAAGCAGAGCAAAAAAATGCTTCTGCAGTAATAACTCCCTATTTTCCTGCTCCGAAGCAACATCTAACAACATCCGAATGTTATCCTGCCAGAATAACTAATATGTAAGTGACACTTTCCTCCTCAAATTCCAAATAAAAATCATTTGCAATATAATATCCAAATGACAACATGCAAATAGATAACATGGGGAAATCAATATTAACATGTTAAAATCACCACCTTTACCTCTGTGACTTTCAGAAGAGACTTTCCAGAGGCAGTATTATTGCCCCTCTCATGATTAGCATTGTCTGCCATAGACAAAACATATCTTTGGACCAGTTCTCTGAATCTCTCACAGCAATGTGCAGGATGACGGTATCTGCCCCTGTATGATCCTCCAGCAGTCATACCGTAGAGTGTTTCGCTAACCAAACTCCAGTTAGAACCATATTCATGAACAATTGCACATAAAATTGCATCTTCCTGTGGCAGCCAAAAATCAGCTGATG
>JANTPZ010132360.1:0-10537 GCA_025593235.1 Vachellia pachyceras
GGAGTGACGCTGCCTGAGATGGTTATAGACATAGTAATCTATTTAGTCATTTTTCAAAAACAGATATTAATTGTTGTAATATCTATGCAAAAGGAAATGAATTATTTGTAAGAGGTCAACGAAACCTTATTCTTTACAGGTTTACGAGTTTTTTTTAAGTGACATTTTATAACATGACGCTAGCTACTCATAAGCAGCAGTAATTTCTATATATATATATATTATAGGAGATTTAGCCTTAGGTTCCAAATAAACAAAATATTTAAGAAATGGTCCCATGGAGAAAAATATTTAATGAGAGGTCACATTGACAACATGAGGTGTTGTCAACACAGCACATGGTGTTATCAATACAAGGATCTCATGTTATCAATAGAACCTCTCATTAAATATTTTTCTCCATTGGATCATTCCTTAAATATTTTGTTTATTTAGGACATGAAACTTATTAATTTCTATATATTATTATTATTATTATAAAGTTGAATACTGAATATCATTAAAGCCTATTGAAAACTTGGTGGCTAGCTTTTTTACAATCATGCATGTCCTTCTACCTACAGCCCGTTTGGTTCGCTGAAAATCGTGCGATGGAATAAGAAAATCAAGATTTTCTAGTGGCGACAGCTGTTTGGTTCAACGTTTGAAATGGATTTCATGCGTAGGCGGGAACCTCTATTCCCACTTAAAATGGTGGGAACCGAAATTCAAGCGTCGAAATTTTGATATGTAAAGACGGAGTTGTCCCTGAAAGTGCATTGGAAATATAACAGCCCGACAACACTTCCATTTGTAACTCGAGTTTTATGCTTCAAGTGCTGTGCTGCGTTTTGAAAACAAAGCTCAATACTCGAACATTCAACACTCAGTACTCGAGTATTACCAAAATTCCCACCAAAACTCGAGTTCTCTAATGCAAGTGTTGTGTTTGTTCAGAAGAGGCTGCTCGATACTCGAGTATTACAAGTCAGTACTCGAGTTCTGCTTCATGAATTGCACTTGCACAGGTCACAGTCCAGCTTTCAGCACATGACTCAACTTGCAACGGTTATATCTCTCTCAATTCAACTCCAAACCTTGCATATAATATATCAGTGGAAAGCCCTACAAGTCTACTTTCAAATGAAACAAGAATCAGCCCCAAATATATTATATAAAGAAAGTTACGACAGATACAATAGACAAAGGTCAGAGATAAAGCGTTGAATTCGACCACAAAGTTTAGAAATTTATATCTCATTCATCTGAAATTATTTGATGCTGTTATAGGTGTCTATAAAATGCATTTTGAGTCTAGTTTTATACAAAATTAGTTTCACATCAATCGGACTTATGGTTTGGGAGATATGATCAAAATACCAAATATATGTCGAGCTGGAAGTTAACAGAGGGAGCTGATACTCGAGTTTTAGGCTCCAGCACTCGAGTATCGAATCCCATATGGCCAATACTCGAGTATTGGTGACCCAATACTTGAGTATTGGTGAGTATTGGTGCAATATTCGAGTTTTGGGTCACCAATACTCAAATATTGGTCATATGTGATTTGATACTCGAGTGCTGGAGCCTAAAACTCGAGTATCAGCTCCCTCTGTTAACTTTTAGCTCGACATATGTTTGGTATTTTGATCATATCTCCCAAACCACAAGTTCGATTGATGTGAAACAATTTTTGTATGAAACTAGACTCAAAATGCGTTTGATAGACACCTATAACAGTATCAAATAATTTCAGATGAAGGGGATATAAATTTCTAAATTTTGTGGTCGAATTCAACGCTTTTTTTCTGACATTTGCCTATTGTATCTATCGTAACTTTCTTTATATAATAGCTTTGTGATTGATTCTTATTTCATGTGAAACTAGACTTGCAGGGATTTCCATTGATATATTATTTGCAAGGTTTGAAATTGAATTGAGAGAGTTATAGCCTTTGCAATTTGAGCCATGTGTTGAAAGCTGGACTGTGACCTGTGCAAGTGCAATTCATGAAGCAGAACTCGAGTTCTGCATTTATAACACTCGAGTTTCGTGATCTAAATGGAATTTTGACATTATACTTTTAGTAAAACTCGAGTTATAACTTGGGAGTACTCGAGTTATATTACAAGTTTCACAAAACTCGAATTACAGCATGCTCAGAACTTGAGTTGTGTCTCATGGTTCCTAGAACTCAAGTTTCATATTTTCAAAACTCGAGTATCGTGCTTTCTAAATATAATATATAATTAATAAATATAATATAATTATATATTATATAATTAAATATTAAAGAATAAATATAAATAAGTTGAATTTTTGTTAATAAATAATATATTTATAAAAAACATTTTACATTTGTCATTGGGGCAGTATAGTCATTTGATACAATTTTCCTATTCTCTTTCCTACAATTTTAATCCAACCAAATAAAAATTTTCCTATCAACCTATTTTCTATTTCAGTATCAACCAAACAGCACACCCTAAAAATTTTTCCCTTCCATTCCATTCTCTTCCATCCCATCCAATTCCTGCACGGGCTGTTAGTGCAACTTCGTGGCTATATCGAGGGACAATGATTCAGTGAACTGTTCAAGGATGACAACACAGTAAGCCCCGAAGAGGGTATTACATTCAATGGAAGCACCCATTATAATTATTATAATGATCCCGACACCTCACAGCAAAAGGTTAGAATTACCAAAAACTTCTAACTCTTGGTAAACCGGGCAGTGGATACGAGGAAAAGATTAAAGGAAAAATGATTAGAAAATACCTTATCAATTATGTAAACCCCATTTGATGGTCATTATAGCCACCAAACTTTTGGAGAATCAAGATGGGATGAGATCATATCGCATCTCTACCACCTTGACTCACATTTAATTTAGATAAAAAAGTTTAATATGCCAAAAAAACAACCACCACAGTCGGAGCTCCGGCCAGGTGGTTGTTGCCCAGGCGTTGGGAGGCTTTCGGAGCCCCAGTGGCCAGCGGTATCAACCAGGATCAACCAAAAACCCAATAAGATCATTCTCTAAAATACCAAGCAATTGAGGTGATGGTCTATTTATCCAGTATTATAAGTATGACCTCTAAAGTGAAGTCTTAACAACCCAATAAGCAGCTAAATTTGCTTCGCTCAAAATATATTCAAAAGAATAGTTACTTCCAAAATTCTTTATCGAAAGAATATTCTTCAAAATGGCATCACATTGCCACTCAGGTGACCATTACTCATCAACTAAACACCGAATGAGCGTTTGAATGTCAGACTCAAAATTACATCTTCCAATTGGTTGTCAATTGCATAGCGTACAAAGCTTCTGCTAATGCTAAACATTCTGCCATTAAAACAGAGGAAACAAGAGTAGACTTAACTCTTCCATCAAGCAAATCTCCATTTGAATCACCTATCACAAAGGAAGCAGCGACTCTTCCATTCTCTTCGCTAAAGTCACAATCCACGTTAATTTTCAAGGAATTTCCGGTAGGTATCTGCCATTTGTGACTATTTCTGGACCTTGACCCAGGATTAGGGGCTGAAGAAGAGATATCGTGACACCATCCTCTTGCTTCCCAAAATTCCTGCAACATTTTCCCTGACTGGGCAAACATCTTCGCTAAAGATCAGTTCTGTCATAAAAAAAAGGTTCCTCACTTTCCAAATTTGCCAGAGTCATGGCCACTAATGCTTTCTGCCAATCATCAGTAAGGGGCAACTCAATGAAGCAAAGTGTAAGCCAAGATTTTATATTAAAACTTTCCTCACTTTCAAAGATAAATGAAAATATACTCCCAAACCACACACTTTTATACATAGCTAGCCTTCTGCTATTCAAAGAGGGTTGGTAGACTACAGTAACATTTGGGGCCTAACAGTACTATGAGGCTGGCCCACCAAAGCCATTGACAGATGTAACCACCGCAGGCAAAGGCAATAAAAATGAATGAATGGGGCCGACAACTTGAAAACCATATGAATGAATGAAACCCACATATAATTCTGCATTCAAAACTTGCAAGGGTCCCAACAAAATCCATGAGGTTCAGCTCAACCCTCCAACTGCGACAAATACCTGTTTAATTGAGAATGGATCATTCTCGAGAAGTTAACTTTTTTTCCAAAATGTATTAAGGACAATGATTTTTGAGTTAAAGTTAGATGATGTGATGTGATTTATATTTGTACAAGCTTTGGATGAATGATTTTTTGTGAAAAGAAAAATTTATTTGAAGAAGCTGTTTCCTCCTTATGCCAAAAGTGACTCTTGAGTCAGAATGCATTTTTTGACTCATAATCCATTTGATGGGCTGCAACGCCCATCCAAGTGTTTATAAAAGAAAAAAATATGTTTCAAAGATCCATAATGGAGTCATTGACTAGCCAGAGCCAGCATACATAATGGAAACTTCACCCCGAACCCAGCAGTACAACGTTCTCGTCTTGTCTGTCTCACTTCCCCGCTCCTTAGGCATATAATAACATAATGGAATGGATAACAAAGGGACGAGACGCTATTTGAGAAATCTTAAAAGCTGAAGGGACTCAAGTGGGGACTATCATTCACTGGTTGACAAGATATCTAATTCCCACCTTTTCAAATATTTTAATAAACCATAAGTTGGCCCAGAGATCCCACCACACCAAAACCATTTCTGGTTTGGCAACTTAGCTTTCCAAACCAATGGTTTGTTATTTGCATTCACGGCTTGTGGATATGTTTAATTTAGAGTGTGATTCTGCTAACAATAGTTTGTTATTTTCAGATATTAGATAATTTATGGTTAGGGAGTGGAATGTTATCATCCGGTACATACCGAGGGATCAAAATCGTTTGACGGAGACACTAGCAAAGGAGGCTATCTCCACCACAAGAGTTTACTACTCGTGCCCGCATCATCTCAAGGAATTGTGTGCCAAAGATCGCTTGGAATTTTCTACCCATTTAGTGTAATTTTGCTTTCCTTTTGAGCCTTTGTGCTCTTCGTTTGTATCCCAAAAAAAAAACTAGCTTTCTAGGAATCTCAGATGAAGGGCCCAGGAAGGGTGGCTTCTTTGCTTCAAGAGAAAAGGCCGAAGAAAAGCTCCAAAACGCTCTCGCCATCCCCAAAAAGAAAGAAGTGGGCGAAATTTGAAAGCGACCCTTCTGCTCTTTTTTCAAGTAAAAGCAACTTCTCAGACGTACCTTTCCAGTCCCATATGGAGAAAGTAACATCTCTGTAAATTTGAAATTTCTAAACAGCATGTAATGAGAAATGGGGGGTATGGATTCAATGAGATCTTTTTCAACAATTGCCGCTTGCTTGGCTAAGACATGAGATGACGAATAACCCACCCACCATAGGCGCCAGAGGCTCCAATTTACTGTGGCACTGCCTTTTCTCTTTTCTACATATAGAAGGTAAAGGCAAACATTAACCATACGGGACACAACTCTTTCAGCCATTCAGCTCTCCAGCGGGCCATTGGTATTCCTCGCGAAACAGGACCTTAGCGTGCGGTGGGACCTTTAAATCCGTACACGAGCAGCAAAGAAAATCTCAGAATGTCAAATTGCTATAACTGTAAGTAAACCAGAGGACTGGGGGCACAGAGGTTTCTGCAGCTCAGCTATTGCTCCAATCCAGTTGAACCAAATGTCTGCTCTGAACATCTAATTTCAAATTCTCCCCGCTGCTCATCGGTATCCAGTACTGTCCTATTCGACAAATTATAAAACTTTGCATTTAAGAGTACGGCACTGTCACTTTGATTTAGGAAAGAGGGACTTGAAGCAAACTAGTGCCTCTGGATTTTGCATTATATTGATTCTCTTCCTCGTCTTGAACACAGGGAATAATAATGAAAAACATTAATCCAAACATCCGCATCATCGCTCTTGGGATGAAATAGTTTGCACGTAGAATTATAGCATTCGGAGTTTTGCATAGGATAGAGAAACCAAGGAGTAAGAATTATACAGTCATCCATAAGTCAACACGGAAAGGGAAAAAACATATACATTACGTATATATGCGCATGTACATTCTAAATCATCGTACAATTTAGTATGACAGATGACCTGTGGTGATGCTTCAGGCAAATGCTTGCATAAATATTTCCGTGTCGCCACCAACTCAAATAGCCTACTTCTCATCGACTAAACATATGGTGCTTTTGAGGCTGAGCATCAAGGGGTGCTGCTTGGCTTTTTCTGGCTTGGCCTGGCTTATAACTTCTTCCACTGTGGAATCCTTTGAACAACAACCTAGAAAGTAAAAACCCAGTGCATCAACATAAATCAGCTAGTATCTGTTATTGAAGCCAATTACGACATGACCATGCCTTCAATACCTCATTTTCAAGGACGCGCCACCAAAATCAGTAGGGGTTTCCCCAGTCATCAATTAGCTTTGTTCGTTTAAGATGGCAAAGAGTACGCAAATTGACTTGTCGCATATTATATATATCTGTATGTGTTCAGTTAACGCCAGCGATAAAGATGCTACTGTTGATATTATTTGAAAGTGATGTAGTATTAGTCTACCAGAGAAATAAAACAGCATTATTAATTTGACTTCCTAAATGTGAATACCCAATCAGTGTGGACTCATTAAAGAATCAAAGAGGAGGAAAAACACAAGAGTTAATGATACTTCAAACAAAACACATCCTTCACGGAACACTCAGTGCGGCACGAAACGAGAGTTAACTATACATAGAGAAGTAAATAACTCATTTTTGAAGAACTACCTTGCTGGAATTCTCTCTGTTTCCAACAATTGTTTGACAAGCCAGCCTCCAAGATTCGGGTTTCTGTAGCCACGAGTGAAATAAGTGGCTAATTTTAACAAATAAGTCATACCATTAGAACAGTAGAAATGTCTGTCTATGTGTGTGCAAGAGCCAAGAGGCTGGGGGGGGAGAACATGCCTTTTTGAGATACCGAAGTTCAGTATTTGTTCTTTCATGTAAAAGATCCGTTCCATCAATAATCTGCAATAGAAGAAGTAGCAGTAGTAGTAATACTGCATACAAATGCTAGCGAATATTTTACTTTTAATGCTCCCGTGATGGAGGCATCGTGGTAGTAGATAGTTCATTTAATTTGAACAAGGCTAAGAGAGTTGAAAAGCTCATTGTAAATATGAATCGAAAACCGATTTAAAAGAAAAAGATTCAGAAATCATCTTGCATATCTGGGATATTTTGCTGTATGAATGAACTTACTTCTATTGATATATCATCATTTGAAAGAAGCGACGTATAATAATGGGAAAATAGGACCAGTGTCCCACCATAGCATGGTAATAGCTGAAAAATCCTCAGAATTTGACTACTTTTTAGGAAGGAATCTCAATAAAATATAAATATCACATGTAATTACCCTTATACCCTTGCTTTCAACAATTCGAAAAGGGCCCTTCTTTCATGTTACCGGGGTTCTCTCTCTTCTTGCATTAGCTGAAAGCGAGGGTATAAGGGTAATTACATGTGATATTTATGTTTGATTAAGGTTTCAAATGACTGTTCCGCAACAGGGTTAAATTCAGGAGACTTTTTTTTACTATTATTTTGCTAACATGGGACTTTGGTGTTATTTTCCCTATAATAATTCATAAAATAAAACGTCAACTCAGAGATTCCAAATATTTTTATTGCGCTGTCAATCAATCAAATAAGACGCGGGAGGCGCACAGCGACATGCCTTCTGGCCTTTTCAATAAAAATAGATAAAATATTGTCAATTCTGAAAAAATTTAATTTTGAAGAGGATTTTAAGGCTTGCTTGTCTCCTTCCCTAAAACTTAGTTTTAATTTTAAAATCTTATTTTTACTTTAAAATTTAGATTTAAATTTTATTAAAGTATGAATAATTTTTAAAAAAGCTATTTTGGTTCTAAAATTTCGGTTTGAAAATTAAGTTTTCTTTTTCATACGTTTTCTTCATTTTCCTCTCTCCTACTTTTTCTTTCTTTCTCTTTCATCTTTCCTACTTTTTCTTTCTTTCTCTTCCTTCTCACCTACTTTTTCGTTCCTTTCTCATACTTTTCCTTCTTTCTCTTTTTTCTTTTCTACCAACTTTTTTATCTCGGAATCTGTAAAAGCTATTAACTTTTCAAACATAAATCATTTTTTAAAATCTAAATTTTACCTCAAAATCTATAAAAACTATTTTTAAAATAACTTCTAAACAAAACCCTAGTTCGCAACATTTAACAACCTTCGCCCTTTGAAAATTGTAAGCTGTGAGGCTTTGGCCAGTACCACTAGATTTCACAATGTGGCTCCACTAATATACTGTACATGTTCGGCTTATCACTCACAGGATTCAAGGTGAATGTTCAACCGTGTATTTTTTTGTAAAATGAGATAATCTTCTTCCTATATTTATTTCGATTTATATAAAAGTATTTCTCTACCGTGTTTTCAAACGAGTCAACTAAAAAGCCCTGACTACATGCCTCTACTATGCAAGTTCCACAACAGCTACCACCTCCCCAGCAGTTCATCACCTTCCCTTGTTGAAACAGCAAAAATCGGTTCGCAATCATGAAGGAGAAAAACACCAAAACACATAAACCCGTAAGAGAGCGATCATTGTTAAGCAAGTATGATCAGTTGTGATGAAGGGGAAAAGGAAAAGGAATCGTTGAAGCATGGAATCGGTTTGACAAGACAGTGCACACAAAAAAAAAAAGCTCATCGCACCTGTAAATTTCTACGAGTCTGCTGCATAAACTGACTTGTAAGCAAAAAAAACCACGTTCATTCAGGAATTTTTGGAAATGCAAAATTGCGTTGCCATGTACTGCGGGACGTCGAAATGATGAAAGAACGCTAGAACGATGTCGCACCAGCCACAAGATCGTCTTGGTACTCACTTAAAAACACGGTAGAGAATTACTTTACATACACCCTTGTCTTGTTATCCACCACCATGATGCTCCGTTTGGATAGCCCGTTGAGAGAACGGACACAGATTCTGAGGTAGTTTATGTGAGAGGAAAAGTGTCTCGGTAAGTGCATCCGTTGTGCCAACGGACTTACCAAACGGAGCCGATGTTGTTCCACAGCAGTTTCTCTCCACTGATTGCTTTAGCTTTCTCTACAGGATACGATCCATCACTTCCCTGCTTCTGCTGATAAGTTCTGTTAATGGCAATGTCTGATTAATGCTCCATTACATACACCCTTAGTGTGAAATCAATTTTAATAAATGGAATTGAAGTGAAGAGTGAATCTCATGTTAAAAATGGGAGGGAGTGCATGCACTGTGAGCAAACTGAAGAGAAAGAGCAGGTTTGAGATATATACGAGCGCAGGCAAGTGACTGAGTTGTTCAACAAAAGACAAAGGTTAGACTTCAATGCCCATTTATCAGCCTCGGACAAAATAAACTACTTCGGCTTCATGTTCCATATAATAAAGTAGAATCGATGAATAGCTTTAACCCTACCCCGATGACATAACATGTGAGAGGTTTCAGGTTGAATCTATCTATAATTTTAGGCCAGTAATACCTATCCCATGAAAAAAAAATATTGTGTATGGATTTGGGAAGTTCGCCGGTAGGAAGGAGTTATGGCTTCTGAAATGATTTTACATATTTTGAGGTACTTTTATAGATTTTAAGATGGTTTTATTTTGGTTTACTTGCATCATTGGTGAAAATGAGTTGCCAAATAAGCACTACATATGTTGAAAAATGTATTTTGGTAAAATACATTTTATCTATAAATACTTTATGTTTGGATAAACGTTAGATTCGGAATACATTTATTATATTAAAAATAAATTTTTTACTCAAAATATATTTAAAAAAGAGTTTTCAAGGGTTTTAACTTGCAAACTAAACGAAATTTTAGATTCAAAATACATTCAAAAAGTGTTTACCACTTGGGTTTGTTTGGATAGTCCGTTGGGAGAACAGACACAGATTTCGAGGTAAATATGTGAGAAGAATTTTATCTCGGTAACCGCATGAATGGCTTTTGGGAGGCAAACGGCCTCCCTAAACAAGCCTAATCTATATTTCAATTTACATTCAGCTGTTGTCTGCGGAACGGGGGATTTATTCCACGGCCAATGTCAAATATAAGTTAGAATTTCAACTTGTATTAAAATGTTATTATAAAAGGAAATCCTTATCACCGAAAGGAGAAAAGGAAACAAATCTTAAAAAACAAAAAAAACAGTTTTACATATCAGTGACTGCTGGATTTGTACGATTTATTTTTTTTGGTCAAAACAGTCCATTTTATTAATCACCAAAAAAGCCATTACAAACACTAATAGCCGAAATCAAAGAAAACTCTCACAAATCCTAGAGTTACAACCTAACACACATGCTCACCAGAATTTAAAGACAATCGCAATTACAAAAAAATTATTATCCTATCTCACTAGACATTAGCAAAATAAACTCTACTACTAACAGAATCCTAACAAACTTACTACAATTACCTATCTATCTATCCGTCTCCTCCTTTACTGTCAAGCTTTCACCTCTTTTTATCCTATGCCAATCCTGATTCCTTGAAGATTCTTCAGATCTTCCTCCATTACCTG
>JANTPZ010132408.1:0-30232 GCA_025593235.1 Vachellia pachyceras
ATTCGAATTTCAAGATTAGATCTTGAATATCCTTTTTGAAATTCGAATTTCAAGATTAGATCTTGAATATTCTTTTGAAATTTCGGATTGCAGGATTAGATCCTAAATATCCTCTGAAATTTCGAATTGCAAGATTGGATCTTGAAATTCAAATTCAAAAATTAAAGATTAATAAATTATTAATCTTAAATTATGATGCACTCTATGAGCTTTATAAATATAAGTGCTCGTGGACAGAAGTTGCAATTGATTTTCGAATTTGAATTCATTCTTGAGCCACGAAACCCTAGAGAGAGAAACATAGAGGCGCTAGCACGCTGCTGTTGTTGGAGACTGTTCGCGTGGATACCGGTAGAGGGAGGCGATTGAAAGAACGTCGGCTCCTCGTGATCGGAAGTAAGAGCGCGGAAGGTTGTGGAATCTGAAAAGGATCCAGACGCAAGGAAGGGACTATCTCGAAAAGAAAAAGGTACACCTTCATCACCTCAATCTAAATGCCTTTGACAGATCCGGTTTTGGGATTAGAAAATTTTAAATTCCGCTGCGTGTACGCTATAAAATCCCAACATCTTATTCTTCTAAACAACGTAACATAACTGAAAGAAAAAATAGGGTTCTTATAGAAATGATAAATGTCATATTATCTTATTCTAGTTTGACTAGTGGACATTTGGGTGAAACATTGCTAATTGTATATCATGTGTCAAATAGTTTTCTTCATAAAAGGAATAAGATAGCCCGACATAAATTATGCAGGAAAAGAAAACACAATATCAACATTTTAAAAGTCAGGGATACAAAGCAATAGTTAAAGTTCTAGAACCCACGAGGAAGAAAATAGATGAAAGAGCAATTGAGTGCATCTTCTTGAAATATACTATAAATAGTTAAAGTTGTGGGTAGAAGAACATAGATACCTTCATGTCATTTGCATGTTTAATGCAATACACTTAAAATGATGACAAAGTGGATTGATAGTAAGGGAAATATGGACTGATGGAATGGGAATTTCAATCCTAAATGTAAATAATTATTTGAGACTAATAAATTCCTAGTTCTGGGATGAAGAGTATTTTTTTTAATAGATATGAGCGATATGAGGTAATGGTAGATGTAGATAGGCATATAAGTTTTTGCATAGTCAAATGTGCACATGCAAATCATGGGATTTAACTGGGATCACATGTTATCATGCTATTTGTGCAATGTATCAAGCCAAAATAGATCATATGATAGGAATCCAAATGGAAATTATGTTAATTCAAGTATATATCTTGCTTGGAATTCAACTACCAAGAGGAGCATGTGGAAGAAGACAATTAAATTTTTGTTTTTATTTTCTATGTAATTTTATTATTTAAAAAGGGGTCATCTTGTATTTAGTGAATTATAAGGAAGATTTATTCTATCTTTTAGATATTTTGAATCATCTTAACAATCCTTATGATATATTAGTACTTTGTCTTTTTGAATTTTATTGTAGCTATATGAGAGCCAAATTAGGGATCTCAAAGATATTAATAAATCTCTATTTTATATGAAATAAGTGTACTAATATTGACCCTTTCGATACTTTATTTGTGCTTGTGTTAATCATATGTTAATTTTGTTAATGAGTGATTATATGAATTAATTGCTAATTTTGATATCCTTTATCACTCTTTAAATGCTCTAATTGTCTATAAATTGAAATTACATAATATTACATCACATTTGGGTTTAATGTGTAGGACATTTTTGGGATTAAATGCTGAAAAAGATCAACGGGATGCAAAAATGCTACAAAGAAGAGAAATTGAAAGGGAATAGTGGTGGTAAAGGAAAGTAGGCTGAAAATATAAATTAGTTAGGACGAAAGGTGAATTGGAAGTAAAAAACAATTACTTTTAGGCAGCTGGACATGTGAGCTCTTCTCATCTCTCATCAAAAAAAGAAAAGAAAAAAAGACAAAGAAGAGAAGACGGATATTGGGTCACATTCATCACTCTTTTATTATATTCCATTCCATCATCCGATGCACACTATCGCTCTCGCCCTCGCCCCTCTTTTCCATTCTCTTACCTCTAGCCCATTTCCACCCACTCATGCCATCTCCTCCATCACTCCACCTCTTGCTCCACTTTCACTGCACATTCCGCCATAGCTATTCAGAAGTGCGATGTTGCTATTGCTGCTGCTATGAAGTCCTCCATGTCCGGTTAGAGCTTTTGCTTCTATAGGAGATATGACGAGTGTAATGTCCCTATCAGTTTTTTATAAAAAATAAAATGTATTAACACACCTTTTCTTAATGTGATGGTGATGGGTGGTGACCCATCACCATCATATTTTATTTTTTTAAAAAAATAATATGTATACATGTGGCAATGTAGTGCAAGGGTACCATCAAGCATTTAATTTATATAAAAAGATTTTTTTGTGCAACTCGGCATGATGGGGCATCTTAAATACCCCCATCCATTCTCCACAAACACATAGTCACTTCACACACATATCCCATCAACAGAGGGAGAGGGAGAGCGGGAGGCAGAGGAGTGCTGGAGAGAGAGAAAGTTGAAATGGGGTGTTTTTCAATCTAAAGTCTTGCTTCTGGGATTATTTAGGTAAGTAAAATTATTTATTTTCATTAAAATTCTTTTACAAAATTTATTCTAAATATTTTTCTCTTCCTAATTGTAATAATATTTGTTTGTTAAAGAATATTTTGGGATTTAGATTTTCAGACAGTTTAAATTTTATTTGTAGAAGACCATAAAATTGTAGACATATTTTTATAACTATGATCTATGATGTTAGATTTATTTATTTGACATATTGAGTATTTTTAAAAATTTAATTACATTTAGAAAGATATGGTTTTTGATATAAATAATATTTTTAGTTAAATAGAGGGTGATTAAACAGTTAGTTAGATTGATGTGAGTGGATTTATTATTTTTGCAGTTATATGATTTTTAAAAAATATATATACACGTGTATGTATATATATTTATGTGTATAAATATATTTATAATAAAAAGTGTGTAAATAAATTTTTGTGGTACCTTTATTTATAAAAAATTGTTTAAATAATTTATTTGGAATATTAGAGATATTCTTAAAATTTTAATTGATTTAGATTGCTTAATAAATTAAGGGTTTATAATTAAAAAAAATTATTATATGTTTAAAATCCTAAACTTTAAATTAGAATTCTAGCATAAATAATAATAACAGTAGTAAATAGTTGATCTAATAATTTCAAGTCTTTTGAGCAATAACTTTACTAGCCAAATTAGTTGTAGACTAATGTTTAGTACTATTTAATTTTTGTAGACAATTAATTGTAGACTAATTTTTGTAGTTCTATTTACCAGCCAAATTAGTTGTAAACTTGGTGTTGGGTGAGGATTTACTATTGTGTTAATATTTTATTACTTGACGAGAGGTAACCACTTTTCTCTCTTTGTGCATACTTGTAACATGTTTGTGAGTGATTTTTAAATATTTAGAATTTCAAAGAGTGCTATTGATATTTGAGTTAAGAATGAGACTATATTGTTAAGGAAATTGTTTTATGGGACCTATTTTCATTATGCAATAAAAAGGTGATTTATATATAGAAGGTGTCATTTTATAATATTACAAATGTTGCTTGAGAACTTGTGAAATTAATCATGATACATGATAGATTATATTACTATTTGATGATATGAGAGGGAGTGGTGGATGTTGATTTGATGGGAGATTATTTTAGAGGAAATAAGGGGGTGATTTTCTTGTACAAAAGAGGAAACAAGGTGGTGGGCTTCAAGGTGTACGCTGATTAGTCCTTTAGCCCAATTGTATTTAATAGGGTAATGACACCCCACTATTATAGTAGAGGGAGAACCCATGGTTCGATCTTGTGCTCTGTGGATTTTGGCCGGTCTATACCACTCGATCGGAGAGCTCAATATTTATACTACAGTTGCATGCGACAATACTGACCCATGGGTTCAGTCAGAGGAAATAAGGGAGGTCAGAGAAATAAATCTTGTACATTGACTTTTGTACATCTTTGTTATGATATAAGCATGAGATTATGATGTCATAAATTAATATATGTGCATGCTTATATATGAGTTGATTAAGTGACATTTTGTTATGCTATTATATTTAATGTGACTATCCCACTTAACACCTCATGGGCACTTACTCGTATGCCTAATGAGAAGTTTTTACTCGACAAGTTTTCACTTGGGTTATATTCAGGATAGAATACGGTTGGGTTATAAGAGAGTGATCAACTCTTGTGGAGCCTTTTATAGTTAAAGACGAGTTCCTCAAGGGTTTTAACTGATCGATTAAGTTGCAAAAGTTGATCAACTTTTATGGAGACTTTTTATAGCTAAGGATCTAGAGACAAGTTTTTCTAAGGTTTTAACTTGTCAAAATCCTTCATTTATAGGGTTCATCTTTATCACCACGACAGTGACCGAGAGTGGGTGGGGGCGCGGGGTTTAGAGGTTTGGAGGAGGAAGCGTGGATGGGAAATTAAATGACAGAAGGAGCCAAGGAGGAAGATAAAATAGTTAATTGGGGTGCTTTTGGCCCCTATCTTCAAGATAGGGCGCCTAAATGAACCTTTAGCGCCCTATCTTGGAGATAGGGCGCCTAAAAGCCTTCTTCTAATTTCAAAAATGCCACCGCCTCGTCTTTTACTCCCTTTTTTAAGAAAATGACGTGAATTTCAGTAGTAAAAACTATACTCTATTGTAGTGTAAGTTGTCTTAAAGCATGGAATGTGTACTATATTGAACTAGAAAATGTCATAAATTTTCTACATTATTTACCGTATTTTACTCTTCAACTTTAGAGTTTATCAAAAAAATTTGATCTATTACACCACTTATCAACAGATTATCGTTGCTTAATTCTTCATGTTACTTATCTTCACATTTACTTGGCATATCTTACTTTCTAACATAATGCACATAATTACACATCATTGTTGAGGTTTAGCATACATTATTCAACATAACCCCTTGAGCACAAATTATGATAATTTTCTTCATTTTAACACTTGTACAAGGGTTGTGGCATCTCCCACCTTTAAACTTCTCCTTCCTTGCTCTTACTCTTACTTGAACTTGGGTCTATAGTGTTGCATTGAAGGAAAGAATGAGATTTCATGGAAATCTCAATAATAAATTTTACTAACAAACATACTAACATGCATGATTATTATCTAACATACTAAACTAGCCATAAGGGACGAGCATACCTTACATACTCTGATTTGCTTTTATTCTTATGGTTATCTTGTGATATTTTATTTATGATTAACAATTTATCTTTTGGTATCTCTAACTTGTTACTCATTCATTTGAGTATTGTTTATGAAACCGCGTGTTTAAGGGGAAGCTTAAATATTGTTCATTCTTGTGGCTTTTAAAGGTACCTTGTGGGCGAGTTTTGTCCCATGGGTTGGTATGATACTGTGAATTGTGAATGGTTTGTAGGCTGGCTGTCTCACCCACAAAATTTATGCCTTGGACCTCAAATATTTAATAATTAATTATTTTTAAATGTCTGGGTTGTTTGGAATTATAAATGATATCAGGAGGGATTACGCATTACATAATTAACCTTTAATATATTATGTGGTTAAATTGTTTAGGGGATTACACATATCGCAATGGCAAAATCTCTAGATCCCTTCATACTCTAACTCTACACCCGCTATCAACAATAATGCTCTTATTTTAATGCTTCTTTTAAGGCTAGAAAACATGGAATCTTACATCACAAACCCTAACTCTCTTGACAACGATTGCATTCTTCCTTTGATCCTTCGACAGTGATAATGGCAGAGTTCTCTGGATGTCATCATCCTAATGCTTTGCTGAATTAACCCAAACATCAATAAAAAGTAAGAGGGAAACAAGTGGTCCTAAATAAAGATGGAATTGCTAAAATTTCCCCATTTTAAAAGATCATGTCTACTTTTGCACCTTTCAAAACTTAAATTGTGCCCAAAGCTCTTAATGAAAAAAATTGTTGCTAAAAATACACCTTAACCCATTTAAATACTAGGGTCAAATTTTTGAAATTATTAATAAAAGAAAAAATCATAAAATAATCAATGTACTAAAATCTACTTACAAATTCAAGTGTGTTTGTGTCTTACTGTACTATAATTACTTGAGTAAATGTAATGAATCATTTAAGCATCTCATCTTATATTGGCCCTATTTGGCCAGGCATCAAGAAGAGTTAAAATAGATGTGGAAAGCCAAAAATGTGTTTTGAAAGAAGTTGGCATGTTTGGATCTCCTTCTGGCCTGAATGACTTCTAGCCTAAAAGCTCCTTCAACCTAAAAGTATCTTCAATTGACAGTAAGCACCACGGTGAAGAGAAAATACCATAAGAGGCAATTAATTCCATGCCCACCTGACGCCTACACTTCCTCTTCTCACAGGCATATTACTCTTCTCCTCTCCACTCTCCAAATCCTCCTTTTCATGCAAGCGTCCTCTTTCTTGTAGGTGTTCTCTTTCATGCGCCCTCTTCCACTCTCCATTCTCCAGATTTCAGGCATGTTTTTGTCTCCACGTGAGTATAAAGTGATTTGGCTTCAAAGCTTATTCTCAACACCGGTCTATTTGCTCAACTACAACGTAGGTCCAATTATGGTGGAAAAATGGTGGGTTGCACATAGATCTGGGTTGAATCTTGTCACGTCCCGATGTGATGAACCTATGCTCTTTGCCTTTTTTTTAATTTTTTTCATTTTTGTGTTGTGAGACGAACATAAGTTTTCTTGTTTGATCTACAAAACATATCATTCCTTTGAGAGGGGAAGGCATGTACAAAAATTGAGAAGCTGTGAGGCATAGGACATGGGTTGTAAGTATAGGATGTGGGTTAGAAACCGAAATGCCAAGGAGAAGAGGGAAGAGTTAAAAAATAAAAAGAACAAAGTTTATTTATTTTAAAGACCAAAATTTTAACACGGATGAATCGTGTTCATGACATAATTATAGACCAAATTGTATAGACCTTACGATCTAATTAGTTATGTAATATTGTTTAGTTAAATAATTTTACTTTTCAATCATATTTAATTTATATTTTTTTCATTTAGTAGGATGATTTAATGACCCATTTTTGTATTTTCAAAATTTTTTCTATAATACACGTCCTTTTAAATCATTTTCATCAAAATTTGATTCTCAAATATTTATCCAAACAAGTTTTTAGTTTCACAAAAAGCCTTTTATGTTATTTTCAATTCAAACATAAATCACACCACACCATCTAATTTTTACCCTAAATTCATTTTCTAAAGTCATTTTACCAAAAAGTTACTCATGTCATCATTAATCCAAATAGACCCATTATCAGTGCCCTTGTTAGTGCTTCTTTTGCTGTAAATTTATAACCATAGGAAGGAATAATCCAATGATGGCAATTTTTGAATATTGTCACAACATGATGCTCATGATAAAGCAAACAAATGAAGTGAACAGATCCATAATCACTCTGTGAACCTCTGTACCTCTTCAATTTTTTGACTCTACATCTCCTTGTAGCTATTGCCCTTCTCCTCTCAGTCCAATTTGGCTCTCCTCTTCTTGGTTTATTGTTCTACATTCTGTTCTACTCTCTTACTTTTCTTCCTTAGAATTCAGAATTCGTTACCAGTAGTAAACTTTGTTTTTTCTTTCTTTCAACTTTTCTTAGATTCATATGTCATTTGCGTTGATATTCCATTGACATGGAAGGTTGAGAGTTCGGCTCTTTCATCCCTCCTTACAAGTCTCTCGATCTTATCTTCAACATAAATTTCAATACTGGGGTCAATGTTTTTAAGTCATTCAATAACAGAAAATCTCATGAAATAGTTTTTTTTTTGTTTGCTTAAATGAACTAAGAAATTCACTATGCGTATGTGTCTTAATATATCACTTTTACTTGGCTAAATTAAATGGATAATGTAAGCATATCATCAAAAAAATTGGCGCTCTGTTAGTTCTTCTTTTTCCCAAATTTTACAACCATGGGACAGAATAATCTAATGGAGGGCATGTTTTAATATTGTCACTGTGTAATGGCAATTTTACTAAAATTTCATTAGATCAAGATGGTTTTAACAAATCATAACTATCAAACACAATTTTCATAACAAAAAAAAACACATTTCCGGAGATTCTATCCATTATTTAACAAAATCAGTAATAAAATCATCCTCAAACCCTCGATAACTCTTAAATTGAGGCTCTATATATCAACCTTCATCAATTGTTCTTCTCCTCTCTTAGTTCAATTTTGCTCCCTTTTACTTGGTTTCTAGTTCTAAATTTTGCTCCATTCTCTTACTTTTCATCCATGTAATTTAGATTTTCTAATCAATTGCCTTTGCTTTCTTTTCTTTTAGCCTTTCTTAGAATTATATGTCATTTATATTGGTATCCTATTAACAAGGAGAGTTGAGAGTAAGGTTGTTATTCTATTAAATATTAATTATTAAAATTTTAATCTAATGAGGATGGAGGGAAAAGGGGGCTAAAGGTAAATTAGAAGACAACTCCTCCCTTTTATAGAAGCTTCTTTCTATTATTTGATGAATCTAACCTTCAAAAGTATGTTTGAAGTATTCATTAGACCAAGCCTCACCTTGGTTGGGTCTTGTGTAACTGTGATGGTACTGTCAAAAATCATAATATTGCTATTGCTGGTTACAGAATCTAAGGGAAATCTGCTTTCTTGAGATGAGTAAGGATAAGCAAGAATAGCGGCCTTTAGAGAAAAAAATGTTGTGCCCATTTGAATAAGTGATAAAAGCTATTTTTTAACATTATTTATGGTCTAATGGAAATCATGTGAAAAGATTTTTATTTTGTCTTACACAAACATGCTTTTCCGTTGCTAATACAAACAAGCCTAATTAATGGTATCCCTGTTAAAGAGATATTCGTTTCTTGCATCCCCCAGTTTATAACAAGCAACTCCAAAGTCTTGTAGTCTAAGGAAGGAAGATCTTAAGTGCAAACTGTTATAGTAAGATTTGATCAAGAGAGGGTGAATTGGTAACTTAAAAATTTAACGTTGAAAATGACAGATAACTAAGTTTCGGAAAGATGTCACTGAGGGACTAAGAGGAGAAAATCAACACAGATGTTTATCCTGGTTTAGTCATTTCTGACCTATGTCCAGTCCTCAAACTCCTCTAAGATTTGTAAATTCACTATCAACAAAATTACCAGCTCTTCAAGCCTTTACAAAAAGGATTCTCACTCCCGTCACTAACTTCAGTAGAACAGAGAGTCACACTCTCTGTTTCTACTCAATCCCAACAACCTTCTCAAGATTCTCGAATCTTGAATTTCTATCAGAAATAACAATTTTTGGATAAAAATAATTCTCTCACAAGAATATAATGCTAATCATGTAGTATAAATGACGAGAGAATACAACAGAGGAAGTACGTGAACGAATAAAGACTGCGAGCTCATAGGTCATTGTTCTCTATTCTTCCGTCTTGAATGCTCTTCTATTTATAGATGGACAATAATAATGACCTACAAACATAATTCTTGCTCTTCTAATACTCTTAAAAGTATTTTTGAAAGTATTGTGTGTAATAAAATCTAATGCTCAAGTATGCAAAACCATATTCGAAAATCATGATACGCATTTCTATCAATTCATAATTCTTGCAAAAAATAAAAAATATTTGTTATCATCAAAACACAATATCAACACAAAAATTCATTTAGATTTCATGAAACCAACACATGAGAGAAGGAAAGCAATCTTTGACTTTATATTTATAAAATAACTCCCTGGACATTAATCGGTTCTTTTTTTTTTTTTTAATTTCAAAAGTGGGTTTGGTATGCGCTGGTCTATTTTACATAGAATTGCTTTCTCTAATAAACTAATGTGATAATGATGGCAAAGAAGTTATTTACATATTAACCGAAAAGGATCAGATTTCACCGACAGCTTTATAGTCTAATGATATGAAAGTTGGTATGAAATTTCCCCTGTAAATGAAAGATCACAAGTTCAATCCTATTTGTTATTTCAAACCATTAGTAGTTTAGTACCTACCTCTCTAATTCAAAAAAAACAAAAACAAAAAAGGGGTTCTTTAAATATGGATCACAGTTCAAAGGACTTTGGTATAATTTTGATAAACGTTAATATACATTCAAGAATTCCAAGCCATTGGATTCAAACTCACCCACACAAAGGCCACTTAAAGACGGCAAGTTAAAGGTTTTATAGACAGAATCATGACTTGGATAAACAAGGAGTTGCTAGTTTGCTGGAACATTGGACTGATTAAACTCGCAAGACTTGAAAACCACTGAGAGAAACCATTGTAAAAGCCTAAACGAGCTATATCCCCTAAAAAAACAGTGGGGATCAACTCTCTTCTTCTGTATCTAAACTTTCTTCTTCTTCCTACCCTATGTCCAACGACTGTACTGTACTAAAACTGTACATACAAGACCCTAAAAATCACTAGAGAATAAAATGACCAACCAACACACACAGGCTTTCAAAAACGCAATCCATTGCAGCTTCCATAGACATAGTCCCTCGACCCGAAAGCCGCCTTCTTAGTGATTTTGCTTTGGTATACTTTGGCTGCATAGATCTCAGTTCCTGCTCCTTTTGAAGCCTCTTGTAAAACACTATCCAGTTGTCCACAAGCAGCTGCTATAAGCCCTATATATATTTCGCATCATCATGAGTAAAACCACAGGTTAGATAAGCAGAAACAGAACCAAAAAATGCTACTAAAACAGTCAGGAAAAAAGGAATAAAAAGTCTGAACATAGCCAAATCGATCATAACAAATATATTTTTAATTTATATGAAATATAAAGCAGGTTGTTATTGATCATTGATAAATTTTTATCAGTTCTTAGCTTGCCATTGCCTGTTCTCAACCTATTTTTCCAATTTTTAGCAGTTTCAATTTTTTAGCATCACGAAGTTGGAATAGTTCCGTTAAGATATGAAAATGCCAAATTCCAAGTTCAACTTATTTCCTTCTAAATTCACTTTTGTTCATTTAATTTTTTTTGCCAATTAAAGTAGCATAGAACAGAAGTGACACAAATATGTAGCATATATGATTAAGAAAGAGACAGGCATTCACTGGAGAGGTACCTGAGAATAAAGGAGAAGGTTTTCCAGGTCTTGATTTAAATTCAGGGTGGAATTGAACACCAATAAAAAAAGGATGATTCTGTAGTTCAACAATCTGTGAACATGAAGAAACAAATAATAATTAATACTTCAGAACCTATGCAGATTCGTTAAATATTCAGAAGTTCTAACAAAATGTATCAACATATCGCAACCATATATAAACATACCTCCATGCGTCGACCAGTTTCATCCTTCCCAGTAAACGAAAGGCCAGCATTTTCAAGTTTTGCTACGAGATCAGGATTCACCTGCATTAGCACCATTATCACTTATATGTCCAAAAAAATTTATAAAGTAATTTTTTGCATGAGGATGTAATACCTCGTATCTATGTCGGTGTCTCTCATCAATGAATCTTTTGCAGCCATACCTATTGGGCAAGGAAAAGGATCAGGGACCAAATAAATAGCACTCATGCTGAAGTAGATATATTCTCATTTCCAGTTACAAGCACAAAAGATGGGGGAATTACTATAAGGTACCGAGGAAATGATTTAATTACTATAAGAGCAGTATAAATTTGTTGTCGTCTCCTACAATGAAATTTACCACTACATGGTGTTCAGTTGTTATTGAACTTTTGGGTGATTAAGTCCCTTCCTTTGAACCTGATAGTAATTCCCACAAGACAGGGTCCACAATTTTTTTAATCTATTCAATGGTATAATTAATACTTACAATTTTGCAGATTTACAGTCATTGACCTGGAAATATGTCCTCCTAGATCCAAGACGCATGGTGCCCCCCATCTGTGTTTTTGATCCCTATATAAACATAAAAAGAAACTCCCACAGTTAGGGGGGAATGTTGACACTTTTAAACCTACTCCCTTAGCATTAAGGCACAAATATAAATATGGACCTCAGGCATAAATATGACATATGGATTCTTTGTATTAGGATCAAATTCAGTGCTATTCGCATCTCGTAGACCAAGAACAGATCTCGCAAATTCTATTACAGTAACTTGCATTCCAAGACAAATGCCAAGGAAAGGAATTCTGTTTTCACGAGCGTATTTAGCCACCAGAATCTTCCCTTCCACTCCTCTGTCTCCAAATCCTCCAGGAACAAGGACACCATCAGCTCCCTGAAGCCAAATATTAGTCAAGTCAATGCAACTATAGAGAGAAAATTATAAATAAAGTAACAAGTGGCTCATTTCAAATGTCCAAGAGAAACCTTCAATAACTTCCATGCAGCCTTATAAGAATCTGGATTCTGCAACATTAAACGAGAACAATAGCCATTGTCAGGAGGATTAGGGAAAATAAGTAGCAATCTTTTAGGCAAAAAGAAATGAAAACATGAAGTAACCTCTCTTTTCGTTGCTTCTTCGAGGTCACTAGCCGAAATCCAATCCACGAAAAGTTTCTTGCGCCAATGGACAGAGGAATGAATCAATGCCTGCAGTCATAATGAAAGTTCAAAAGCTCATTCTTTTGCATCTGTTCTTGAGCTGTATTATTCAAGCACAATGGAGATTAACTCAACGATACAGAGTTAGATGCCGTTAAAAAATGATGGAATCATACAGCAAAAGATACAATATGGAAGTTGTCTCTAAATATGCAGAAGTTATGCCAACACAAGAATTCAGGTATACAATGAACAGAAGTTACAGCTGAGTCTACCTTTTGAACAGAAAGGTAAGAATCTGAAAGGTCTGTATATTTTCCCACCACAGCAATGCGAACCTGCTAATTGCAAGGGTTTAAAAGTATGATCATTACCAACGATCATGTAGAATTAATATTTGAGATTAGATTTGGAATAGCAACCCACTGGTTCATGCAGATTGTCAAAAACATCAGCTCTAGATGTCCATTCCCTTAAACCTAGCTCTTGAGCTCTCCTGTATTTGATAAATCTACCATATAAGGCTTCCAAGATGCTAAATCAAAAAATCTTTTGCTATTATAAATTCATTAAATCTGAGAGACAAACCCGTTGAGTTTTAGCACTTTCAACAATGCTTCGTGAGCTTTCTGGTCCTAGATCACAAGAATATATATAAATAGTGAGAAATGATGCCAGGAAATAAGAATTGAAGATCAGAAATTCAAGAGGAAGACTTACTCTCAAAAGTAAAGGAATGTGCCAGATGTTGGAAACGTCATGAAGAGTAACAATGTTTTCTGCCTGTAAAAACTCAGCTTCAGTAGAGCAGATACTCTTGCAAAGCAGAGAAAACTATTTCAAGTCATACACATAAAGTTAAACTTATACATTCTGTCTCACATACCGGAACTTGGCAAAACTGAGACAGTTTCACCTTGACACACTCATCAAGTGCCTGCAAAACAACTACCTTCAGAATCCAAAATCTAAGCTTATAGTTAAGAATTAGTGTGCATGCTTGCGATGTATGTCCCTCATGTGTGTCTATGTGTGTTCTGTGAATATATTCAGGAGGGTGATGAAAAGAGGGAGGAAGAGAAAAAGAGAGAAACCGTTGTACTCCGACATGCTAGGATATCCGGTGTCAGCCCTAGACTTCTTAGTCCACGAACACTATGCTGGGTTGGTTTTGTTTTCTGAACACAGGCAACAAAATCAATTATACTAGGATGAAAGAGAAAGTAAATCATCTTTCAAACAGATCACAAAGGAATCAAAGTTCAAGGACAATACCTGCTCGCCAACAACATTCAAAACAGGAACAAGGCTGACATGAATTAGGCAAAAATTGCCTGCACCTGTCATGAGCAGGATGTTAGGCTTTGAATAACTGACACTAACAAATTGAACGAATGGACATGGATGCTTGCAGCCTTGTCATAGATTGAGCATTCTTTTCTCACCTACGCGATACGAGAATTGTCCTAATGCTTCAATAAACGGCATGGACTCGATATCTCCTGCAATCAAGAGTGGTTAACATATAAATCAAAGAAAAACTCAAGTATATCTTCATAACCAAGCGGAATCAAGCACGTTTCAAAGTGTACCTATGGTTCCACCCAGTTCTATAACACAAACATCAGCTGGACCTGGCTTTCCATCTACCGGTATGTGGGCCACCCGCTCTATCCACTCTTGAATAGCATCTGTGATATGAGGGACAACCTGCAGATTGAAAAAGGAAAAAAAAAATCCTAATAATATTAGAAATATTCAAAGATGTCATTCATGAGAGTTTGTCAAAAACAAAGCATAGTAGAATTGATTAAACAAGAACCTGAACTGTTTTCCCCAAATAATCTCCTTTCCTCTCCTTGTCAATGACATACTGTCACAAGCAGAAAATGAAAAGTTGGAGATCAATCAGGATGGAGTTTGTTTTAATGATCTACAGAACCTTCCATGATAATAAGCCATTGATGTTGGATACTTCAGAGTATGTTAAGACACTTGCCTGGTAAATCTTTCCTGTAGTGATATTATTATCACGGGTCAACTTGACATCCAGGAAGCGCTCGTAGTTTCCTAGATCCAGGTCCACCTTTGAACACAAAGAAGGTGATATGATTTCATATTGTTAAGACTTTATTTTTGGATGAATTACACGATCTCTGACCTATGAGAAAAATTAAAGTAAATTGACACCTTGTCTATTTTCTGCTTTTTGGACAGAACCTTGTAATCAGATTTAAAAAAGGAAAAAGGGAAAAAATCCTCAATCAGGGTAAGTCATCTACCTCACCACCATCATCTAATACGAACACTTCACCATGCTCGAGAGGAGACATTGTTCCAGCATCTGTGTTTAAGTAAGGATCTGGATGATAAAGGAGGAACAGGTAAGCAATGAGGATGAAGTAAAAGGAAGAATGGCTTGATGAGACCAATTCAGGTAAACATGATACATCTTTTGTGCAAAATTCATTACCAAGAAAAGAAGAGTTTTTTATTAACAAAGAAGAGTCTTTTGTGCAAAAAAAATGATATCAAAACAACAAACACTGACTGAATAACTGAGATTATGATATCAAAACAACAAACACTGACTGAATAACTGAGATTTATGTCTGATTTTCAACGTACACTTGTGGTAAACGTACTCCTTGAACAATTTTTTTCATAGCTTGTAAATAATCAAAAGTTTAGCTGGGCGGAGAAGAAAAACTTTACTGGCTTTCTTTTTCCAGGCAATAAAAGAAAGGAATAACTCCTAGACGACAACAAAAGGAAAGCAAGCAGGATACTTAATAAACTTTTCCAAGTTCGATGAAAAGCGAGCTTACTTTACCCGTTTTTCTACCCAAAAAAAATAAAAAATACACTTTATTAACTTCAACCACGGCGAAGATGAAGGACCAAGGAGGAGGAAGAGGAGGAGAAGCAGAAGAAGAAGGTACCAATTTTTATAGCAGTAACTCGAAGGCCACATTCCTGAAGAAGCACACCAATACTACTCGCAGTAACCCCTTTCCCCAAGCCACTAACAACTCCACCAGTAACTAGCACGTACTTCATTTCTTCACAAGAATCAGAAGAACAACGAAGAGCACAGAAATCCTTATGTTTTTTGTTTCTGGTTAGCTAAAAGTCTGAGACTTTCTGTCTCTGGTAAGTAGAGCAAGGAGGGGGAGAGAGGGAGATGGAGAAAGAACAGAAAGAAGAACGAGGAACTGTGTAGTAAAAGAACCACTGAGAATGGGTGACACACAGAGAAGATGATGAAGAAAGGATGAAGCACGAAGCATGCGATGGGAATGCAAATGGGAACATTGGAGGAGGCTTTATATAAAATCCAACGTTGGGATGCTGATTCTGACTCTACAAAGAAGAGGGACGAGAGTATGTGAGAGAAAAGAGGGAGATTTGCGGAAGGCAAAAAAAAAATTAGAAATTGAAAAAGAAAACAAAACGAAAAGGGCAATATAAGAATAAGAGCACACATTTACGAATGAATTAATAGTTTAGATATTGGAATCTGGGTTTCAGATCCCCCAATTGACTGCCAGTCATCGGATATGTTGCTGCATATTGAAAAATCCTTTGTATCAAAAAAAATATTGAAAAATCCTGACAAGCAAACAGTTTTTTTTTTTTTTTGCGTAGATGTTTTTGAAGGAAAGAGACTGAGGGAAAAAGAAGTCATGTCAAGGAGGTCCATGCGTGAATTCGTGAAACTTGGAATCGTCTGACCGACCGGCGAACGGCGGGCCACCATGGCTGGCTGAGCACCAACCCAAATGTTCTTGGATTAGTCTTAAAAAAAGGAAATTTATTGGGATATCCTAAACAAGGGATTTATTTAATGAATGGTCCCAAAAATAAAATATTTATTTTGAGGTCTCATTGACAACATGAAGTCCTTTTATTGACAACATCATGCGCTGGATTGACAACACATCATGTTGTCAATGGGACCTCAGAATAAATATTTTATTTTTTGGGACCATTCATTAAATAAATCCCTTATTTAGGACCTCCCAATAAATTTCCCCTTAAAAAATTACTTTTTAATATCATTTTTTATATATAACGTAAGTATGTAAGAAAATTTTTATCTCAATTTTTATGAACATATTTTTGTAACATTATAACAAGTAGGCACTTAGTGTGCCCATTTGGAAACGCGGTAAAGAAGTACTTTTACACAAGTCGAGGTAAATATGTAAAAGAAATTATCTCATTTTGCAAACAAATACTGTTGAAGGTGTGTTTAACTTTTCCAAACGCTTTATCAAACAAGACCATTATCAAAATCATTGTACACACAAAATTTAAGTCAAAATTTTCAAATTTATTTCTTGGGAGTATAATTACAATAAATTTTTATTTTAAAAAAAATTGAAAGATCTCAGGCCTTTCCGTTCATTTTACATCGTAGTTAGGATAAAATATTAAATACTCATATGATCTTATTTATAAATCACATGTATCATATATATATATCAAGAAAACCTTAAACTACATTAACTCTACCTCAAAATTCAATAAATTTTCCAATCGAACTGGGTAAATGCAATTAATAATGCTCATTCCAGCATGTCTGGACCAAGATTTAAAATCCAGTTATGCTTTTTATCACATTACAAAAGGGCAAGTTCATAATTGAACTAGAAACAGGAGTGGATTCCATAAATTGGAAACGGATGCGTATGTTCTCAATTCTAGAGGATGTGGCTGTGAAGGGGTTATCCGAGGAGATGATGACAGTTAGGTGTGCAGATATAGTTGTAAGCTCACTTCTGTTCCAATAGCAATTACAGAGTTTATAGGCATAATGCATGGGCTCTATTTATGTTATAGTAGAGGTATTTGAAAAGTAGAAGTTATGTTAGATTCCATTGAGGCAATGAACCTAATGATTAGAGGATGCACGACGAACCACCCATTTGAAGATATCGTTAATGAAGCTAGACTTTTTTTGAATAGGGATTGGCAAGCTTTTATAACACATGTACCGAGGGAAGGAAATACTACTGCTGGTCACTTTGCTAAACTAGCTCACGAGCTCATAGGGAATTTTAGTGTTTTTGAGAACTGTCCACCACTTGTTAATGGGGTTGGGGGTATGGTGTTTTTGTTACACCCCATTCTGTAACACTCTTTATAATTTAATGTTATCCTGTATCATTCAAAAAATTCAATAAATTTTTAACTTTATCCCTATTTAATATTCATCATAACACATGGGAACAAAGTGAAAACAGAATAAGTAAAGGGTAAAAATGTGAATCCACATGAAAAATTTACTAGTATAACTTATAAACAGAACCAAATAAACGTTCTCTCTGTACCCTATAAATAAAACAATTGGAGTATTGAATCGCAAAATTCATTAAAATTGAATTAAATTTAACTAGGCTTCAAAACTCGTAGTAATGTTTAACGCACCCTTATGTCATAATTATAAGATCTTTTTACTGAATTACATGATTTAAAAATCGATTACACTTGGTTAAAAGTGATGGATATGTGAAAAATGAACCTTTTTTTCAGATATGCCCTTATTTATAAGGGGCAGGTAAGAGAAAATTAGTGGTGAGAAAAATTAACGCTGAAAGAGAATGCACAGGGAAAATGAAGAGAGATAATATAATTAATTAAGGGTAACATATATAAAAATGGATTTAATGTTGAAATAACTACATATTTGATCTTATATAAAAGATCAGATAAAATATTTAAAAGGTATTTAAAAATTACACTATCTTTAAGAAAATCTAGCAATGGCAATGAATTCTTGTCAATTTGAGAACACTTGTTACTAACTAGTGTTTTGTCTTTTATAACATAAGGTTCCTCTTATATGTTGTTGGCATTTATTTTGTACAACAAAAAATCAATTAAAATGAGTTAAGCTAAATAAATAGTACTCCATCGTGTCCTTTTTTATAAGCAATAATTATCTACAAAATTTATTATTGGTTAAAATTAATTAAAAATAATAAATACGTAAAATATGTAATTTTTTTAAATATACCGTTATTTATAAAGATGATAAGCGGGAAAATGAATGAGTGGAAAAAGAGATAAACTCATAAAAGAGAATGAGTGGAGAAAAGATGGGAGAGAAACATATAATTAATTGAAGGTAAAATTAAATGTATATTAGATCTCTAAACAAATATGACTTGTTGTTTATAAAAAAAAGTATCAGATTATATAAAAGAATATTAGTTATGGAAAGAACAGAAGGAATTGCCACCTTTGTAGAATCGCATTCTTACTCCCCACTTACGACAATGAAATTGTGAATCCCAATAAGATAGTTGTTAATGAAGTTATTTGGTTGACAAAAATAAAAGCTTCATATTCTTCTTTTGAGGCAAATGTCTATATATTTTTAGAAGATTACTTGTGAATTTTCTAATAAGACAATTGTTAAAGGAGTTGTTAAGTGGTAAACCTCTTCTTCTAATGTAATTGGCTGGTAAATTGTAAAAGGTTTATGTGGTGACTTTGATAGCAAGTTCATTGGAAAACTCCCAATTCATGTTTTACCCCCACAAGCGTCACAGATCATATCACTCCATAATCATAGGCTTTTTCTTTGGATAAACACAGAAGTTTTTAACAAAGAATGTGTTAAGATGTAAATTTACTCAAAAAGTTTTGAAGCACTGAACATCCAAAAGGTTTTTTTTTGGTTTAATATCACTTTGAAAGTCTCAAAATCGTAAGGAACTTTGTTTTGATCATTATCCCACTTAAGTTTGATCTCTAGGTGACCGAATTGTTGATTTGCCAAGCAAACTTGTCATCCAATCATATTTTTCTTTTTTTGGTTAAGGTCCAAATTTATTCTGAAAGTTTCTTATAAAAATTTTCTTATGGAAAATAGTCATTTAACGATGAATTTTTCTGTCGTTAAATGACATTTTTCTAGTAATAAAAATTGCTAAATAATGGTGATCGAAAATTGCTAATGATCTTGTTCATGGCAATCTCCATAAATGCCTCCTACATCCAGTAATTGCTAATGATGTCGATCTACTAATAGTTACACTTAACTGACTCTAGTTAATATCGAGGTGATATTGTTAGGACTTGGAAACTTCCTATGCGATGTTGAGCTCAAGAAATTCTTTCAAGACATCTAGAACTCTTAAGTGAAAACTTTTAAGGAAAATTTGCAACTTAAAAAAAAAGAAAGATGATGTGGATGACAAGTGGACCTATCAAATCATCACATTTGATCAACTAACAGTCAAATTTAACTTGAAAACTAATGGGACAAAATTGCTATAATTTGGAAACTTCCAGGGGAACATTAAACTCAAAAAACCTTCTAGATGCCTAGCGCTCTTGAATGAAAACTTTTAAGATAAATTTTCACCTTGATCCAAAAATAATAGGAGTGGAGAAAGTTAATAACAGAAGAGATAGTGAGCATTTAGTACAAACTGAAAAGGAATTATGGAAAGATTACAACAAAGTACTTGCTCAAGAAGAGCTACTTTGGTATCAAAATCAAGATGTACCTGACTAAAATGGTGAGATGGGAGCAACAAATTCTTTCATACTTCAACAATTGTCAGCAAAAGAAAACTAGATTTGAAGGGCCAAAAACTCCTTGGGTGATTGGATATTTGACAAAAGTGAATTGAAGATGATGGCTATGAACTACAGGATCTGTTTAATAGTGAACTTGTTTCTTTTTAACATCAGAACTAATGCTCATTTTCCTCCCTTGAGTGTCAAAGAGAACTTCCTTCTTTTAGGTGGATGTAAATAATGGAGAAATCAAGAATGTCACTTTTGATGTAGGAGCTTTTAGGGTTCCAATACCATATGGGATTCAAACCTTCTTTCATCATGGATACTGGAATTTGATAGGTGCTTTTGTTTGTAATATGGTGAAAGATTTCTTCGATGATCCTAGTAAGGTTACTATAATCAACAACACCAACCTTGTTTTCATCTAAAAAATGGATATATATATATATATTCTATTTTTGTTATCGAAGAGCCCGACAAAGCTTGTTACAAAGAGAAAACGAGTCCTATTATTTTGTGAAATGTTATTTGAATGAATATAAATCACATTCAAATGAGGTTCTTGGTTGTAAGGTGAATACAACCAATAAGTCTCATTTGAATGATGACTTCATCTTCAGCATGTATAGATGGCCTCTGGAGATGAATATAAAAATTTGCATATGCTCATTCGAATAAGCTATATGTCTCATTCGAATGATGGCATCATTTTCAGCATATCTGAATGAGGTTGAAGATATGTAATGAACAGATTAATGCTCATTCGAATGTAGGAAAACTGTCATTCGAATGAATAAAGATTTTTTAAACACATTTTCTAGTAATACATATGAGTACTAGCTTTTCATCCGAATAGAAGCTTCATCTTCTACACATCCGAATGATGCTTCGGCTTAGGTATTATAATTTATATATGTCATTTGAATGAACACCTATTATCATTCAAATGATGTTGATCCCTTATACATTGTTTTCTAAAAGCTCATCCAAATGTTCTTTTCACATCTAAATGAAGAGCTCATCTTCTGCTTATTCCAATTACAACTCGAGATACATATTGAAAGTTTGTACAGTCATTCGAATGATCATACTCACTCATTCGAATGAGATAAATAATGTTCAACTATAAACACTGATTATTTCAGGCAGCTTAATGAAGATGCTCTTCTACAACTGTGTCAGAACATTGCATTTCAATGAATCACAAGTTCATTGGAATGAATGATGTGGTTGTTGGATGACTACAAATCATGTCACATTCATTTATAATCTTGTGTACCTCATTTTGTAAGAGTTACATAACTTTTTTTTGGTTTAGTTCAATTTTTTCCTGTTTGACTATAAATGATTTTCATGTTCAGGAGTTCTTCAATTCTACGTATTCTACAACTGAAGTGCAAAATTATGTTTAAATTGGTCTTTATCTTGAAGAGCACATTCAGCATTATGAGAGGAGAAATTGAGACTTGCTAATATATGTGACAATTGTGCATGCCCAATTCACAAGCCTGCAATAGTCATTGCTACAACCAACCTGTGACTATAAGCACATGAAGGCTAGCTCATGGTTGCTCCAACTAACAAAATAACAGAGTGATCTTTGAAACCCAAAGCTGCATTGCAATAAAGGCTTCCTCCATGCATACACATATAACCTTAACAAAATATTGTACACTGTAAATGTCTCACATATATACATTGTTTGCCTATTAAAAAAGTATATATTACCATCCCAAAAGACCCAAAATAGTGTGGACTGCCAATGGATGTAAATTTATGTGTTCAAACTCTCCAAGAAAGTGTCTGCTGCTATGAGAAGAAGAATTCAGGTTATATCGGGTATGAAAATCTCGACTGAAATTGGTAGGTATCTGGGTTTCCCCTTGTCTAGAAAGAGAAGATCGACTAAGAAATTCCAATACATTGTCGATAGAGTTAGATCTAAGTTATCTGCTTGGAAAGCCAATTGTCTATCGATTGCTGGAAGAATCACTCTGGCTAAATCGGTGCTGAGTTCCTGCCCTATCTATCCTATGCAAGTGGCTAAGATTCCTGCGGCCATCTGTAATGAGGTCAAAAAAATTCAACGCAATTTCATCTGGGGTTCCGATAGTAGAAGGGCCTTTCATTCTGTGTGTTGGGAGATTGCTACTCTTCCCAAATCTCATGGAGGCCTTAGGTTTAGAAGATTGCAGTCGGTGAATAGAGCCTTTGGAGCAAAACTGGCTTGGAACCTCCATGTGGGATCTCATGGTTTATGGGCTGAAGTGCTGCAGCATAAATATATGCTTAGAAGTGAGCAAAACCTTCTTAGCTATAAGCCAGGAGACTCTAGCTTATGGCATTTCATATGTGATCAGCAAAGTTTGGTGGAGAATGGTACTAAATGGCAAGTGAGGAACGGTAATATGGTGAAATTTTTTTCTGATTTCTGGTTAATTCCAGGGAGGAGAATCAAAGACTTGTGCTCCATATCTCTATCTGAGGAAGAGGAAGTCTCCACCGTTTCTGATTGGGTTATTAATGGTTCCTGGGATTTTCATAGGCTTAATGGTCTGGTAGATAGAGAAGTAATCTCCAGATTAGTCTCTGCTAGGCCGCCTAGATCTAATGCTGGTGAAGACTTTATGGCTTGGGGCCTTTCTGCCTCCGAGAATTTCACTATCAAGAGTGCATATTTCTCTATTGAAGTTAATCCTCCTAACTTGTATTGCTCTGTTTATAAGAAAATTTGGAAGTGGAAAGGGGCTGAGAGAATTAGAATCTTTTTATGGAGGACCTTCCACAATAGACTCCCTACCAATGCTTGGAGGAGCAGATGGTCAGGTGTATCTCCTTTATGTCATTTGTGTCATGACAAAGATGAGGATATCTTACATGTCCTTCGTGATTGCCAGTATGCTAGGGTTTTATGGCTCAAAGTTGTTCAACCTCTTCAGTTACCCTCTTTTTTCTCTTGTTCCCTTCGGGATTGGGTTGCCTTGAATCTCTCTAATAATTTGGGAATGGCCTTTATTTCCAATTGGGACTTGTTTTGGGCAGTTCCTGTTTGGATGTTATGGACTTGGAGGAACAATGATATTTTTTATATGCATTTTGTCAGGCCGCCTGATGTTTGTAGTTCTATCTGTGCGTTATGGAAGTCCTGTATCCAAAGTAGTGACATTTTTCAATTGCGTTCGGATCTTTATGTCAATCATCTTCCCTCTTGGATATCTCCTGAGCGCGGGTGGCTTAAATTAAACATTGACGGAGCCGTCACTCACTCTTCTCTGAGGGCTGGCTGCAAGGGTATCTTTAGGGACCACTCTGGGTCCTGGATTATAGGCTTTGCTAAATCTTTGGGTCAATGTGAACCCCATATTACCGAGGAATGGGCTATTTACATAGGCCTTAAGATGGCTCATGCTCATGGTTTCAATAGGATAATCTTGGAATCAGATGCAAGGATATTGGTTGATATGCTCAATTCTGATTGCAATATTACTAATGTTGGTTTGCTTTTCGCAGATATCAAGAAACTGATCGAGAGGGATTGGATTGTTTCTATCAGACATATTCCAAGGGAGCAAAACCGCGTGGCTGATGCTCTTGCTATGGAGGCTATTTCCTTTTCTAGGGTTTATTACTCTTGCCCGCTCCACCTGTAGGAGCTGTGCTCTAACGATCTTCTGGGTTCATACCCGTTGTCTTAGTGTTTCTTCCTTTTCTTTTGAGCTTTGCTCTCGTTATGTATAAAAAAAAAGTTTGAACACTCATGACTAACATGTCATATACAATATACAACAAAATATATGCAGCATTTACAACAAATCCATTGCTATCTATTTTTCAAGTAAGATACATATCCAAAATGGTTTGAAAGCAGTTGGAATCTTTTTAAATGCATTCAACAAGCTTTCAGATTCCACAATTTTAATATGTGTTGTATTAAGCTCTTGAATTGTGAGACCTTTAACATTCATTCAAATCATGTTCCACTTTATTTAAAAAACCTCATCAATAATGTCATTTCATTACAATGAAATCAGTGAAAAAGCACAAATGCTCAACAAATTATACAACATTCAACTCAATATCAATCTCTCTATGCCACATATGCATTGAACGTATAATTTCCCCATCCATTTCCATAGTTGTTCCAACTATATGAAGTCTCCATTGTTGCAATGGGTGTATTTTCATGTGTTGGATTTGGGAGTTCAAATGATTACAATTGTTCATCTAATGAATCAGCTATATTCTCTCACCGAATAAGGTTATGAAGAAAACAACATGCCACAATATATCTTTCTGAATCTTGACCAGGTAATCTGAAGGATTTCAAAGAATAACCTATGGCAACCCTTCCCCTCTATTCCTCTTTTCTCCGGCAGTACAAAGAGTTGCATTCTGAAAGCACAGTGACGAGAGCTATGTTTCAACACAAGACGGACGGATTTTTTATTTGCAATCTCAGGGATAACTACATCTGTTGGCCTCTTCCATCGTCCGCTTGAATTTGGGTTCCCACTATTTTTGGTGAGAAGAGAGGTTCCCACAGTTAAATGAAAATGACTTCCCGTGGAAAGCTATTTTCCATCTCAAATGTCCTGCCAAACGGTCACCGCCAATGAAAAATGTTGATTTTCCTTTTCTATTGCTTCATTTTCTTCTATCCAAACGGACGCTTATACATCTTTATTGTTTATTGCAATTACATTTTAAAATTATAATTACATTCTAAAATGTTTTATCTTTAAAATATTAGATTCTGCCAATACATTTGCATTGTACATCTCTTGATAATTAAATAAGAATTACATTTGTCTCTTCCCTAAACATTTCTATCCTTGAATCTCTCTCTATCTTCTTGCTCTCTCTCGCTTTCCCCTGTATACTTGTCTTACGTCACTAACATTTCTATATTTAAACTTTTGACCCACATATTTTAATTTTAAATTAAATATTTTGTATGCCGCCAAAAGTAAGCTTTGAATTCAAAACCTCCTGCCAATTATCCTTTTTCTTTTTTCTTTTGGCCAACTCCTGCCAATTATCCAAAGAACCGACCTTACAGTATTTTGCTTTTTCTTTTTGATACTGTGCGATTTTCATAATTACGAAATTAATAAAAAAAGCTAATCTAAAAATTATTACTTTGACTATAGACTTCAGTAAAAGTAAGAATCATTATTCACATCATCACTTTCCACTATCATTTTTTAACTAACGTATTCAGCATCACATTATATGTAGTGTTATATTTAAATAAAAAATAACCACCCCAACTTGGTATTTTATTTTCCTAAAATCCAGTATCTTTTTAATATTATTATTTACTCACAAACATATAAAAGATATGCTTGTATATGTGCAGATGTATTTACATGATTTGGCATAAGTATTTGTTATATGATTTTATCTTATGCGTAAAGACATTGTACCAACTTTACTATGATAACTTTGTAATAATTATAATTTTGCTGAAAAGAACAAATTATATAACGAATGTACTTTTTTTTTCTGGGTCACCCGTGATCTTCCTAGAAATTTCCCCTAAATTATTTAAAAGTTTATGTAATTTTAAAAATTCAAAATTCGTTTTCATGAATAAATAAATCGTAACATCATCAACGTCATTTTCAAAAATCTTAAACAGTATCGTGCATAACAAATCTTGCTAAATGATAAATTACATAAATGCATTTCTGTTTCGATGAGCAAACGAGTATCCAAAAACATCAAACCGACATATATATATATATATAATTTATATCTCTTTTTTTATTTATTACAATATTTTTTCATTCTTTTCTAGATGATTTTTTTAAGTAGATGATAGTTTTACTAGTTTGATTTTTCTTTGTTAGTCTTAATCAAGATATTGAATTATTATTATTATTCCTTTTTTTGGCTAAACACAAGCATTCTCTTACTAGAGATAATTTTGTTAAAGTTTTATCGAGCACTAAATATGAGTACGTTTCATTCTATTTGTATTTTTTATTGCTCACTCAATTCATAAGAGCTTTGTCATGATTGTGATTAATGAATCTCTCAATAAGGATTTTTGAATATTCTACAGCTCGAATTCAAGATCTTATTTAACGGAGACGAGTCGCTTACCACTTGGACCAACTCTTATTTTGAGTTCAATAAGATAATAAAATCTAACCACCCATCAACTTTGATGCTCCTCCAAAGATATCTCACCATGACCCAACAACTTCTTGATAGGATAAGGGGCCCACCTCTAATTGTATTATGAATTATGAATATTATAAATATGAATTTGATTATGTGGTCCCCACCAAATTAAGATGAATATGCTTCATGACCCCACCATTTTTAAAAAACAATAATTTCTCAACTTTATATTTTTTTTTCCACCATTCTTAACTTGTATTTGGTTTCACATTAACTAGAAAACTACGACATTGATTTTGATGATTTCTAATGTGAAGCCAAACTTATTATCTATATCAATAATTAATAAATCAAAATTTTCAGTAATACATGCCTAACCCACCAAATTAAGAGAGAGAATATAACTTCTCTTTGACTGATGTATAAATTGTTCAAGGTAATGAACTTATTTGGAAACACTTAACTCTCACTCATAAGTATATTTAACAGTGTTTTTTCGTAAAATGAGACAATATCCTCCACATATTTACCTTGACTTGCGTAAAAGTACTTCTCTACTGCTTTCTCAAACGGACATATATTATTTTAAAGTTGATAATTGGAACAAAATCACATGTATTAGCATAAATAGCACAAAATTAAAGGGGGAAAAGGAAATAAAATATAGAATCATGGATTGGTGAGGGCCATGAGCAGGTGGGTTCTAGCGATCTCAAAGTGTGGTTTGGAAGAAAAGTATATTCTATATGATGAAGCAATTAGTATACCAAAAAAATAAAGTTTAATTTTTTTGGCTTTTTTTTTAAAGTTCTTGATCGAAAGGGTATTCTAAAAGAAGCTGAGAAACATATAAAAATTAATAAAAATACCAACAAAACTCCCTAATTTTTTTTTTAAAAAAAAGTAGTTTCCTCTAATTGCATGAGTTACTTTTTGCAATTATTCAAACATCCGTCCAAATTTCAAAATGCAAATAATATGCCATGTTTGGTATGGTGGAATTGGGAGGTGGAATTGAAAATGGAATTCATTTCCTATGTTTGGTATGGTGGAATTGGAAATAGAAATGGAATTCAAAATGGGAAGAAATGAATTCCATGATGTAACCAATGGAATTGTATTTAATTCCATGAAATTGATTTTTTGGCCCCTCATGTTTTTCTATATTTATATCCATTTCGATCCCCATTTCCATCTTCATTTCCATTTCCATTTTCATTTCCATTTTCTTCTCCATTTCCATTTCCACCAAAATCAATTTCAGCGTACCAAACGAGTCATAAAAGTATTTTTTAAATGTGTCCAGCACCCTAAACTATTTTTTATACTTTGATGTTGGATGCAGTAAATTATATATTTTAATATTCTAAACGCATCTAAAAAATATTCCATGTTGTTGAATGTACCAGAAAAATACATCAAGATGTTGGATGCATTTAAAAAATATTTCAGAATGCTAGATATATTTATAAAAATATTTTAGAGTGTTCGATACAACTTAACCCGCAGAAAGTTTAAGATATTTATTTAATATATTATAGATATATTAATAAAGCTTCATGGCAACCACTAAAGCCTCCTCACACAGTCTACAGTGCGTGGAGATGAGTCACTGTTACCGGTTATGGATATCCTAAGCTTATAACAAAAAGCTTCATATGGATTTTTTTAAAAAAAATTACAAGATGAGAAGTCATATAGCTTTAATAAAAAAATTAGGAGAAAAATATTGAATATTCCATTCAAATATAATAATTACAACGTTTGAACAAATGAGATGTGGAAATTTGGTCAAACCTTATTAAGGAAAACGACATGTGGATATGGGAGAATTCTAAACAAAAGATGATAAAGTGTTGACAAGTCAAGCAACCGACGAAAAACAAAAGAATCCTTGTATTGGAAGCAAACTACCTAACGGCCAACCAACAATCTGCATCATAATTAATTTTTAGTCATCGAGATAATTTTATTTTGCCTTTACTCCTTCCCTCGTGTAATCCTTTTATTTGGAATATAAATCATTTAAACTAATTTATTAAATTAAAAAAAAACTTACAAACCTCACCTATATTAAACGAGGTCTTGAATGAAAGAGAAAAATACAATAAAATGCATTTAGGCAATAATTACATTGATAAAATTGACAAATTAACATTATTAACTCTCCGAGGTGAAATAATTCTACTATAAATGATTTATATTATGGATTGAAAAGGTACATAGAATAATTTTTTATTGGTTAATTTCACTGCGTTACCATTTAGATTAGCTTGACAAATACTTTTGTGTTGCACAAGATAGAAATGTGAGGAGTTTTATCTCACAAAATGTAAATTTGATTTTTTTTATTTGATTAAGGTTATCATCCACTTTAGATTTGAAACTAATTTTTCAAGGCTTAAAGTGTAAAGCATTTGCACATATCTCAAAGAATTATATTAATAGTCTATTAATAATAGATGTCTGACACTTGTATAAGTATCCAATTACTTAGATTCTCCATAAATAAGGATAATTTTTAAAAATAAGTTACATTTTTTACGTATCCATTACCTTTAATCAATTTTAACCAATTTTTATCATCATAAGTTAGTTATTTATATCTTTTCAAAACGATTAAAGAAATTATAAAATTCATACGAGCCCTTTTTTATTTGCCAAAAAGAAGTTGTAGAAAACAAAACAGATTCGTAATTCCATTATTAAGAAAATATATCACCTTGTAATTTTTTTATATTTTTAAAAAACATTTTTATTTTAAATTTTTATGAAGTATTAAGTACCTTTTTTAACTATTTTACCTTTTATCCATAGAACATATTGGTAGGCAGGGTATCACTTTAATAAAACAAACACTCAAATAATGTATTTGAAAGAATTTTTATTCAAAGTTCTTTTAGTAAAAGGAAGACTAATAATAAATTAAGGAAAAAAATTGTTAATGGCGGCCAAATGGTGAATGATATATTTGAAGAGTTGATTGTTGACAGAACATGGTGTGAAATTCATATAGTTGACTGTGGTTAATCAAATGAGGATTGTTATTGCAATTGTGTAACTATTATTTTCGCATTTTAAATTCATTTTATTTTTAATTTTAGGATTAAAATGGAAATTTATAGTGAAAGTTCTCACTTAAAATTGTTGGGTATACGAAAGTTTTTTATTTCAATGTCGTCCTTAAAATTTTTAAATGGTTAATACAATTTTTGGTCACTTAATAGATAAAGTAGTCTAGATTTTTATTAGATTTTAAGGACTAGTATTTTAAATAAAATGAAATTTGAATGATCAAAATCAAAGTGCAAGTAAACTTGATGGATCAAATATTATATTATCCCATTTTCAAAATAATAGAAACGTTGCTCCAACCATGATTCAAATTAAATCTGGCTGTTATTAATTTGATCAAATATAAAGAGCTAACAAACGACTTTTACCTTGAGTCGTTTTTTCCCAATTATAGTGATTATATTTAATAAGACTCAGTTGACTAATTTTAGGAGATTAACAAAACTAAATAAATTATTTTTTATATTTATCATTTTTCTCTAAAATAATTTTTTTAACTTATAAAATAATATTTAATCTAATGCTACACAAGGTATTTTAGGGATCATGTAATATTTGTTTAAATTAACAATTTATTTTATTTTGATCTATCAAAATTAGTTAAATAACCCATATATTAAAAATCAGGGTTGGTAAAGCGGGCCAGCCCGCGCGGGTTGGCTGGCTGGGCGGGCCAGCCAGCCACCAGCTCGCCAGGTGGCGGGCTGGAAAACCCCAGCCCGCCAACTTTTTTATTTTTTTTAAAAAAATAAAAAATAAATTCTTTTTTCATTTTTTACCCAATTTTTTCCTATAAGATTGCATATTTATGCTATTCTCTTTCAAATTCTATGAATAATTGTTCAATAATTTCCTAAAAATAGAATTTAATATTACTTTTATCTTTATAAAAAATATTGGGATGAAAAAAGGTAAAAATATATAAGATATAATAATT
>JANTPZ010132411.1:0-15967 GCA_025593235.1 Vachellia pachyceras
AATGACCATATTGCCCTTGGTCTTTATACCTAATGACATTTATGTCCCTGGCTTACATCCTTAGAAATCTCAAAGCCTTAGGACTAAATTGACCAAGGTCCCTTTGGTCCATTAACATCTTCTCTTCTTGTACTTTTATTTCTGGGCCTTATCTCATCTCTTAACTAACGATTTGGCCTCTATGTTAGTTTACAGAAAAGGGTGGATATTACAGAGCTTAGTTCTCAACTCTTTCCATAGTGTCCTCCAAAAATGGCTAAGAAACTTAACATCACGACCAAAGGTAATCGTTTTAGGAAGTCATACGACGAACAATCTCTTTAAAATACAAATATGGAACTTCCACCGCATCATTGGTCTTTTGCCATGGAATGAAATGCACCATCTTGGAAAATCGATCCATAACCACCATAATGGAATACTTCCACCTTTGAGGTCTCGATAAGCCAAGAACAAAGTCCATGCTCACATCTTCCCATGCTTCAAGAACTAGTAATGGTAGATATAACCCTGTATTTTAGCTCTTAGCTTTGGCCATATGGCAAGTTCTATATCTCTGGACATGTTTGTTGACATCCTGTTCAAGTCTACGCTAATAGAAATTCTCCTTAACAAGAGTAATTATCTTGTCCTTGCTGAAATGACCAGCTAATCCTCCATCGTGGGCTTCTCAAATGATAGATTCCCTTAAGGATCCTTGAGGAATGCATATGGCTTTCCCTCATAATAGAAACCCATCATGTCGATAATACTGGTGGAAAGATTAAATGTCAGTAGCTTCCCAAATTCTATGGAAATCAGGGTCATCTTGATACAGCTCCTTAACAAGGTCAAAAACAATAACTTTGGCTTACATTATTGTAAGCAACGCATGCCGACAGCTCAGAGCATCAACCACAGTTTAAAATTCCAGCCTTATGCTTGATGAGGAAGGAATAAGACAGCAAGAGCTCACTCCACCGAGCATGTTTGCGGCTGATCTTTTGCTGAGAGATCAAATACTTTAGAGCTTCATCATCTGAAAAGAGTATCAATTCTTTAGTTCAAATACTTCACCTAATCACAAAAGCTCTCCTTATCTGTAGGTGTAACACCTCGTCATATACTGGTTTAGTGTCATAAAATGTGGCCTCCTCTTTACCTTTGTTAGGAACTTCATTCGCTTGCCCTTCCCTAATGGTGACAACCCTCTGATTAGGAGAATATGTAGCAATGTGGTCGAGTCCCTAACATATGAAGTATTTGACCATCTTGGAGCTAGAATCCTTAGTTATGTATGGCTTATGCATAGTGCTCAACTGCAGCTTTCCTTGGTGGCTAGCCTGTTGAAATTCTGCTTTACAATCCTCAGCATAACCCCTAGAGGAAGAAGGTTGGAAAGGAGACCTCTTGGGGACCTGCTTCTCAACCCTGATCGATAGTTAGATCACATCATCCAAGGTCCAATACTACTGAAGTTAGACTGGGCAGCTTATGTTAGCATTCAAGCCTGCATGGTAACGAGCTATTGTCTGCTCCTCTTTCTTCTGAATGTCACACTTAATCATAAGTTTTTCAAACTCCCTGGTGTATTCTTCGACAGACAATGACCTCTTTCGAAGATTCTGCGGTTGGATGAAATGATCCTGGTAATATTCTTGCAAGAACTTCCTGGTGAGATGGCACCTCTTTTCTCCCAGATCTCAATTTTAGACTTTCACTCACGTGTCGGCTTCCACTTAAGGTTATCTTACCATATTGAGGCATGCTTCTTGATTTTGAGGGTGACAATCTAGACATTCTGCTCGACCAGAATCTCGTTAGTGTGAAGCCAATCCACAAACTCATCTGATTAAAGCATTCCTTCAAAGTTGAGGATGTCCACCTTGAATTTACTGGGGTGGTATCTCAGCCTCTACTATCGGTGGCTTTCGCTGGAAGATGAATTGTCGCTACCTGACTCACCTTCAGGGGCTTCTCTACATCCTTCTAATAAAGCTTGTTGCAACTATATAGTACTTTCCAGCTCCTGTATCCAGCGTCTCAACTCATTCATCTCCACCTCATGCACTGGTCTGCGTCTTGGAGGCATTTTTGGGGCCTAGACTGCAAGCTTAGGTGGTAGTGAAGAAATAGAACTTTCTCGGAGGGTAGGGGCAAAATAGTAAATATAAAAGGGGATTTCAGGAAGTTCAGGGCCTAAAATGTAAATATGGAAGTTTTAGGGGTGAAAATGGAATTTTGGAAAAGGTATGGGGCTAAAATGTAATTTCAAAAAGTATCGGGCCAAAGTGTAATTTTGGAAAGTACAGGGGTGAAAATGTAGATATGGAAAGTATTGGGGCCAAAATGAATTTATGGAAGAGTTTAGGGGCCAAAATATAAATACCGAAAGTTTGGCTGAATGGGCTGGTTGATGTGGCGAACGGTGACACGTGTCAGGCGCTAAGTGGGACAAGTTGTCACTGACTGGACAGGGCAGCTAACTTGGCATGTGACGTCGCGTCTTCAAACTCCAACATGCACGTGCAGCGCGTGGGATGACGTTGACGGCATGTGGCTTTTTTACAGTGGTCGTGGAGGCGTGTAAGGTGGTCTTCAGTTGATAGAAAACTCCAGTCCACAATTTTCCGGCCTCCTAAGCACGATGGTGATGCCTGTTTGACTAAAAAAGGTCAGGAACTATGAGTTTCGATACTAGCAGTGACCCCTTGGTTTGCTTCTTTGTAACTTCGCTTCCTGGACATTTTTCAGGCTGCTCCCTCGCTCTAGAACCAGGCTATGATACCAAAAATGGTATGGGAACCAAAGAATTCGCTTCGGAACTCTTGAAATGCTCTCAAGTTTTCTTATTCCTTCTGTGTGTTCTTACAATGCAAATGGCCTCATATTTATAATAGGGGAGGGCCACACAATGAAATAACACCTCTTATGATCGTTATCATAGTTACAAGTAGTTATGGAGCATTATTGGGCAAAACGAAACTGACCCATTATTCCCATTATGATCATTATCATCATTCTTCCGTTCGTGCTCCGTTTTGTTGCGGTCATCATTGTTCTTCCGTTTCAAATGATGTTGTTTAAGAAGTTTTTTGGGTTTAAGATTTTCCTTATGATGTCAAAATAAAATAATGTTGTCCATTATTATTAAAAATGTTAATAATCAAGATTTATTTTTAACAGTTAACATTAGTTATTTAATATGATGAGATAACGTTATTACATTTTGAAACTTTCAAATTAATAACATTAATACCAAAAAAACTTTCAACACAACATTGTTTCTAAAGAAAAACTTTCGGGATAAATTTGAACGATAACCTTCACAAATTAACACTTAAGTATTATGACAGATCAAAACTCTAACTACAATTATTTATGGATCTTGTTCTAAAAATGAAAATTACATAATCCTTCACATTAGTACAACCGGAAGTCAAAACTTTTCTGAATTAGCTACCGTACGTTTACCTAAGTCTTGGTAGTTTCGTTCGACTCCTCCATTGCTGCTGACTCGCTGTGGATGAACTTTGTAGCCATAGCGCTCATGGTGGTGAGACGATTATGTTGGGGAGGTGGTCCGTTGGTGGCGCCTGGTCTTCTATTTCCACCACGACGTCTGATCCAAAACAAACATTTAACAGAGAAAAAAGAGAATATGAAAAACTTAGTTACAGTAAATTCTGATCAAGGAGAATCTCTGGAAAAGGTGATTGATCAGAGGAAGTAGAGAGACAGAGAGAGACAGTATTGAAGCAGAAAGCTAAAAGTACTCACAGGATTAAGGCTTGGTCTGAGTGTGGAATGAAGTTGAGAGCTCGAAACAGATTTTCCGGGGAGAAATTTCCCAGTAAACGGCGAGACATGGTGACGAAGATGGATAGGTTTGTGTCTCCGAGTTGCTCGCAAGATTTATTTGAAATAATGCAGCATGTGAGTGAAGGAGATTGATTATTTATAAAGAGAAGTGAGTGAAAAAATTAATAATTTAATGCAAATCCGAATGGTTGGTAAGCAAAAAAATTATTATTTATTATCTTCACCTTGTTCTGAGCTCTATTACCCTCCAAAATACTTGGCTGCTGTTGACTACAATTTAAAGATTTTTTGGAACTTGGCTGTATTAGTTTCTCTTACTTGAGACTTCTTTACCATTTCCTCTTAAAAGTATATAATTAAAATATAAAAATAAAAATGATAACAATTTAGTTTAGATATATTTAAAAATAAAATAATTAAAGTTAATCGATCGATGTTTATTCATAATTTATCGAACTTAGCGAATAAATTTCTATGAAGTTCATATTCAGAAACCGCTGAACATGATCAAATTGAAAAAGTTAACAACAGTTAAGAATGAGTTAACCTAATTCTATAAGATAAAAATGTAGAAACAATAAACTCAACGTGTGAACTGTGATTGAGTTTGAAATAAATGGATATCAAAGCATAGCCTTCATAGTCAATTGATGGACTTTGACTATAACACAGTTGTGTGAAAGAAGACTTTGACTTTCCAAAAAAAGAAGACTTTGACTATTGACTTAAGCAATTAACATAATATTTACGCTCCAACTAAATAATTTTTCTACTAAGACACTACAATTAAATTGATATTCTTGCTTTTTGATCACTTTGTTTTGGACATTTATATGAGAATTATCTATTTTGTATGCTGCATTGAAATTTTTTTTATGAAAATACCGTTAATATCCTTAAATTTAAATCAAATAATAAAAAGGTATTATTTCGGATATCCTATTAAATTTCTGACAAAACAAATTAAATATATCTTATGAAATGATAAATGTAATTATGCAAGAATAACAAAAAATATTAACACATTCCATACTAGCTAATAACTAATTTATCTTATCTATTAATTCATGTAAATTGATTAAAATGGACATATACAAAAAAAAACGGAGGGGGTGTTATTAATTATTTAGACTATGTGCATGCCTACTTAATTTATGTGCTAGGATTATATAGTTTTATATAAGGAAATACTCCCTCAGTCCTTCCATTTCAAAATACTCCTATATGCCGTATATAATTCTTTCAAGGTTTTAACGTGTAAATTAAGAAGCATAAGTAATGCTAGCTCTAGTCCATAAATATAAGTATTGGTTGACTTTTTGAAGAAATTAAAAATGATAAATACGTATTTATCTTTTTTTTAAAATTAATTTTTCTAACTTAAGCAAGGAAAGGCACTATGGAATAAGCCTTATTGGTTCTCTTGTGCCTTTAAGTATATGCTATAATTTTAACTTAAGCAAGGAAATACACCTATGGAATGAGCCTTGTTGGTTCTCTTGTGCCTTTAAACATATGCTATAATTTTAAATTTGTGATAACTCTAATATTTCTGCATTTTATTCCTATTCTAATATTTTGGGAGGATTTAGATTGATACTATGTAACACTCCTTACTTTTCTTCTTTAGCTTCATATTATATCATTACTGAACCATTCTTAGGCCTTACATAGCTTAAATTGACTGAGGAAGTGAGTTTGAAAATTTCTTCCCAAGCTACTATTCATTTGATCAATTTTCAAGATTTCTAGCCCAACTTTAAAAATTCATAACTAATTCCACAAAAATAGAAAATGAGTGGTTCAAGTCTCTAAATAAAGCTTACAACAATCCCTACAGAGGCAAAATACTCATGTGTCCAGAAACATGTCCAATTGATACATTTTATTGAGTGAAGTTACACTGTTCATATGGTTATTTTTCAAATTTTCAAATTTTTCTCTTAACTTTGGAAAATCATAACTTCTTGCACAAATGTCCAATTCTAGTAAACTTTATCTTTTTTTAAACCTTACCATATGTACTATTTCTCCACCAAATTTTAGATCAATTGGAATTCATTTACTATTTTTCCATATAACACAAAGTTAAGGGATTGTAAAGGCATTGGACCCTTTAAGCTTGCAACTCCATTAATTTCTTATAGCATTTGTTTTTCCTTTCGTTTTCATATCATTTTAGTAACATATTCATACTCAATGACATGCTATAGCTCACATAATCATATGGTCAAAACATGAAGAGATCTATATTACAACACTTTAGCATGCCAACATAATTAACATACAAAATCCCAACATAAAAGACATTGCTTCCCTTACTCTTCATGCATCCTTCCTTTCCCTTTTGCTTGAGTTTGCACCTATGGTTTATTATTAGAAAGGGTGAGATTTCAAGGAAATCACAGTAGCAAACAACTCTAATAATACATCTACGTGCATGATTATCAAATAGAAACAAGTATGCCATGTAACAAAATAATAAAGCTTACTTTAATCAAGTTTTCACAAGGTCAAGGCAATCATTGGATAGTTATCACCATGCATTTACATAAGCAAGATTTCACAAATCAAGTGGCTACAACCACATATCAAACATGGTAATTCACAAATATATAAATCAATGCAAGGTAGATACCAAAGTTAGGAGTGTGCTACCTTAGTTTGAACTTTTCTTGAAACTTGAAGGTTCTTTTGTTCACCCTTCCAAATTATCCCTTGCACAACTTAATGGCATACACAATTCATAACATAATGGCCATTAATCTCAAGCCATTTCCAAGTCAAGAAACACCTTAAAACCCCATAAAAATCCTTTGGTAGTTTAAGTGTTCTTGAAACCCTTAAATTTGGAAATTCAATTTCAATGCTTCCAAAATTATTTTCTCACTTCCACCTTACACAGTTTTTCATTCTAAAACCATTGGAAGCATCAAAATCATGAGAGCAAGCAGAGATTTTACTCAAAAACTCCAATGGTATATCTTGTTTGGATACATCTGTTTGATATTTGGGTTAATAGATGCAAAAGAGTCTTTGGAGAGGAAACACAAAATGATCTTACTAGTGCTTAATCTACTTTTTTTAGAACCTGTTGGGACCAAACTATCCTATCACAATGTAATTTTTATTCATGGCAATGCATTGAGGAACAGAAAGACTTCAATGGAAGGCTTGGTTTTTGTAAACTAGAGGTAAATGGTTCTATACTCTACTAAGGAGGAGTGGTGTTCTTCATGAAGGTGATGACCGATGTATAAGTGGATTCAGTTGCAAACTCACTAATGTTCCTCCAACTATTGCAGAACTTATTGCTATTATACACGGGTTGCAATTATGTTGGAAACGTGATTACAAAAATGTTAAAGTCATCACAAATTGTATTGAGGCTGTAAATCTAGCGACTCGAGGATGTGACGCTAGTCATCCTTTTAAGGATATAATAGATTAAGCTCAGATGTCTATATCTAGAAATTGGAATATTATGTTTCAGTATGTTCTCGAGATAAAAAATTTTGGCGGACAATTTAACCAAGATGGCTCATGATCTGATAAGAAACTTTTACTTCTTTGATCAACCACCGCCTTCCTTGCAGCAGATGGTGGTTGATACGGAACTTTTACCCTCTTAAATCTTTGTAATGTTCTATTTTAATTAATGGATTTCAAGTTCCTATTCAAAAAAATTAATTGATAAAAATGACCTAAATCAGAGTAGTGTCATTTGTTATGTCGTTTCCACCAATTAAAATTCGAACGGGGTATTTTTCCTAATTTCCATTTAAATTTATTATTTAATTTGTTTTTCTTTGGATCATTTTATAAACATCAAATTATTATATCTTTTATTTCAATAGAAGAACATGGGAACGAACATTTTTCCTTCATCATGAGGCATTTAATTTATTCTCCCTCCAAGATAAAAACCTATCTCTCCAGAGTGGAAAAGCCAAAATTTCGGGTTATGGCTTAAGAAACTGTATGCTTCAAAAGCCCAATAGGGAAAAGTTGTGATCCATATCTACAACGGCAAGTTTTTCACCTTGAATCTCACATTGCAGCCCTCCCAATGCTTTGTCAATCACACACTTGGACCGTTTGGGAATCCAGTAGAAAAATACTTTTATTCAAATCGAGGTAAATATGTGAAGAAGATTATCTCATTTTACGAAAAAATACTGCTGAACGTGTATTTAGGCTCCCCATAACCGTTGCCAAACAGAGCCACTAACTAATAATGTGGTAGAAGTGGAAACTATAATTAACTTTTAGAAAAAACAAAACAGAAGCCCAAACTAGCCTCAGCCCAAAAGAAAATTAGAAACCGGTCAAATTTATTAAATTGTAGCCCAAACAGGAAAAGCTCAATCATGAAAAATAACCAATACAAGGTTAAAACCATAAACCCAAGAAATAAGATGAAGTAAAATAATATGGTCTGATGTCTATGGCCAACCTAAAAATAATCATAACGGCCCAAATTACATTTTCAAGCAGCTAGAAGTAATAAAATATTTTTCTTTTTTAGCCTAGATGACAAGACCGATCCTAAAAGTAATGAAAACTCCATAAATACATACCAAGAATATGAAAGAATAAATACGCTTGCTGAATTTATTCAGGCTCAAATCCAAGAAATTAACCCAAAATTGCATAGATGCAAACAACGAGAAAAATTAGGCAAGCCCAATCCTTGAGGACCCATCTCTCTAAAATAAACAAAAAAGAAGAATAATTACACAAGAAGCCCAAAACGGGTGGCCATAAGGTTTTTTTTTTTGACGAAATCCCAAAACAAAGCTAGAAAGGAGAGCCCATAAATTTAACAGTTTGTGGATTTTTTCGACAGAGTCCCAAAATGAAAGCCCAAATACTAGTGCCAATCCTTGAAGCCCAAAATGACGTGCTCAGCCCGGTTCTTGAAGAAGTGAACCGATGCGGTTCACTGAAATGGGTCAAGTAGTAAGACGTTTGAACTTCGCCCCATTTGTGTGTATGTATTTTGACCAATAAAGTGAATTTCCTTTAAATGAAAGGAGGCATAAAAGGTTCGTGATACACTAAATGTAGGCAAAGTTAATGATCATGTTCGACAACACTTCTGCGGAATTCAAAAATCTGATCAGTAGTATTTTTCTGTAAAACGAGATAATCTCCTCCACATATTTATCTTAACTTATGTAAAAAAAACACTTTTTTACCACGTTCTTAAACGGACCCAATGCTTTCTGTTTTATAATCAATTAGATGATTGTGTTACATACCATATGGATATATGAGATTACGAGGGATCATCAAGAGCTATTGATATCCAAATGATAATATTGGTAGTACTTATTTTATTGATTATAACAAGGGTTAAAGTGTAATTTTAGTAACAAAGTTTCTTGCCATGAGCATTCGGCACAATTAAATTTTAAAAGATGTAAAAGTATACATGACTTTTAAAAAATGATACAATTTTAACAACTCATTTAAATTGGTTTAAACGTTCATTATAAAGCTGAATAAAGCATATATGTTAAAAAAAAATTGACAGCCATTTGAATCAATTTGACAAAATTGTTAAAATTACTCCATTTTTAATAAATTATATTTATTTTTTGAAAAATTCAAAATTTAATTATGGCATACACTTTTAATAAAAGAATTCATTGCTAAAATTACACCATAACTCATTTTAATAATGATGATAACAATAAATTCTAATTATTGATATTTGTTTTTATTCAATTATACATATTTTGTGCAAATTGTAGTAAAGAATTAAATCGATGAAAAATGGATTGGGTCACCAGTAACGTAGAAAAAAATAAATGTAAAACTTCCAGGCTTAATGCAAAAGCAAACATATAAGTGTTTATTAATGAGATTGTCAAAAATTCAGCAATGATCAATTACAGAGGAGTAGAGAGATATTCAAATGTATTATCTCTTTGTACAATGGAAGGAATAGTGGAAACAAATAGCTGGTATTTGGCCTTTGTCGCATGTCTGCTCCATCTAATGACCCTCAAGAATCTAGAGGTTGTGGTCACTGAATCTTCGGATTTAATTGTCTAGTCCGATGTTCAGGGGATGTGACCAACAGATATAAACTCTTGATTTGATTTCACATGTCCTTTAGGCATCTGATCGTTGGACCTCTAGATTGATCACATCTTTAGATGGATTTGCAGACTGAGCCTCGAACCTAACCGATCAAGTCAGGTATTTAGGCATACAGTATAAAACTATCTTACACAGCATTTATCTCACAATAGTTTATATTGATAATGGAAAATTACTATAAAATCCTTCTTATGTTTATCCAATAAAGCAAGAAGCCTCAAAATATTTATTATAGATAATGTGACGTGGGATTTAAGAAATCTAAAGCTACAAGTTATTGTTCCAAATGATGTAATACGTCATTTTAAATGTTAAATGCGTCACATCGACAACTAAATTTAAGACGCTATAATTATTGTCAAGATATAATATTAAGAAGGAACCACATCATGATTTATTTTTAGCCAAAAACAAAACATATCTTGATGATTATTTATCAAATAAAAAAATAGTATGTGTTGCTTTTTAAGGAAAAAAATTTGACTTTATTTTATTTTAGTAATTGCTAAATAAAATTCAGATAATCAATTAAGTAAAAAAATATATACCATGTGGATAATTTTTCTTAAAAAAAATTGCTTAACTTTAGTCAAAATCAAAGGCTTATAAACTTGTGATTATCCGACGAAGTCAATTTCTTTACCCATGACATGGATGCAAGAACTCGATGATAATAAATTAATATTAAAATGATAGTTGTGATAATAAAATTTATTAATTATTAATTAATAGTAGCATGTTTTTGTCAAAGCCAACCAGGTCATTTAATTATCATCTGGAATTTACTTGCCAAAATATTTTATTTTAATAAAATTGTAAAATATACAATATTTGATACATTTCACTATCATTACCTAATAATAAGTATTTTTATTTAAAATTACAAAAAACATTTTGTCTTTATACAATAAGATTTTTCTCTTATTTTAACTTTTTAATAGGTCTAATATTAGTTCTCTTTCGCTATCAGTGATATCCTGTGGCTATCAATTTGTTGGTCATATGAAAAAAAGTTTTAATAATTAAACTGCTAAATAAATTACAATAATATTTTTATTGTTTAATCTTCAAAATTTGTAGTCATTGATGGAAATCATTTAATGTTATAAAAAAAGAAATAATTTAATCTTTATGACTTTCGATTGTTCATTATTACATCATTCATTATTTTAAGTTTACAAAAATAGTTTTTCTATTATTAAATTAAACCATTAGAAAATTGAAATTGAAAATACACAAAAGCCAAAAAAAATCAATAACTTCCTCCATCTTTCAATCAACTTGACAGGGGCACATGGCCTATTAGGAATAAGCTTCTCATTCTTTGCGTATCTGTCAGCTAAACAAGCTTAATTTGACCATTGACAATTATGTTTTCTTATTGGCCGAAAGTATTAAAAATAGAATTTAAAAAATAAAACGGCTAAAATATCTCCTATTATAAAATTTATTATCTAAAGCCACCTAAAATTTGTTTTTAAGGATCTAGATGCAACTAATATTCAGATAATGCAACTCATATTTATTTGTATGTAACCTACCTTCAATTATATAAACACAAAATAAGGAAATATCCTTAAAAATAGAATCTTTAAGGATGAATTGCACTCGGCTCAGAAGTTACCTTCAATAAACTTGAGTTAGGATAAAAGTTAATTAGTATAGTATACTTTAAAAAAGGGTTAAGGGTTAGGATAAAAGTGCTTCCAAGTTCTTGCAAGCAGCATGTAGATCCACTAATATAATAGTTTGGAAGAAAGTACGGAAATTAAGACTGCCTGAAAGAGTAAGTGTATTTACGTTGCTGACATCTCACAATAGAATCCTGACAAAAGACATCTCAAAGAAGTGGGATACAAGAAATGGGTGATTTGACAAACTTCATGCTCTCAGAGATTGCTCACATGGAGCTGCAATCGAGAGGAAAATAGGGCCAAAGGCGAATTCGTGCATGTTTGGGAAATCTTTTCCCCAACTGTGTAAGTAAACTAAGATAAAAAACATCTTTAAAATTTATAATGAAGAAACCTCATATTCATTATATGGAGTTAGAGTACCATCAGACACTGCTATGCACATGAAGTAGTATTCAAAAAGGGTTAAGGGTTATTTTTGGCCGAAGTTTTTACGAAGTATCGTTGGGTACCTGGAAGTATTTTTTATCTTAATATCACTATGGAAGTTGCAAAATCGTATCAATGTCACCCTACCTTAACGGAACATAACAGTCAACCTTAGTTGACTAGAGATGTTGATGTAGCTTTGCCACGTAGACATTTTTGCCATGGTGTCCATCCCACATCATAAAAAAATAAGACAAAATATAATAAGAATTCCAGTTTGAAAAAATATGAGGTAAAGAAACCACATCAAATAATTAGATTTAATGAATCGTCACAAATACAATAACCACCAGCCAATTCATCATACAAATCGAACATTCACAACCTGAAATCATGAAGAAGCAAGAAGAAACCCAGAAAGCAAGATCCATCCTAAAAGATAGAGGAGGATAAAGGATAATAGATGGACCTTGGAGATCAAAGCAAACAAATTTTTAATGGCATAGATCAAGGAAAACAAATTTTTAAGGATGAATATGATGAAGCTTGAGTTCGAACAAAAAAAAACCATTCCCAGAAAATTCTTCATTGATAAGCTTTTAGGTGTACAAGAACACTACAAGAATTAGAGCACTTAACAGCGGTTTATTTGTAGCGATTTCAAAAACTGTGACTAAAGAAGACACTTTGTAGCGATTTTTTGTCAAAACGCTACAAATCTGCGACGACAATAGGGCAATAAGATTTGTAACAATTTATAACCGCGCTACAAAAACACAGATCAATTCTCGCGGGGTGGGGGGAACGACGTGCCAAAATTTGTAGCGGTTCATTTGTCAATTTGCAGCGGTTTCATTAAAGACAAACCATTGCAAAAACGAAGTGTCGTCAGGTGCAACAAAATTTGTAGCAGTTTAGAAAATGTTACTAAATTGCGTATGTTTCCGAGGGTGTGTAACGCATTTTGTAGAGGTTTGTTTTGAAATAATCGCTGTAAAAACGAAGATTCTAGACATTACTATCAGTTTTGACAAACCGCTACAAAAGTGCGCGATTTCCCATTAGGCGTGTTCAATTTGCAGTGGTTATGGTAGCGGTTTTACACAGAACCGCTGCAAATTAGTAGCAGTTTGTCTGGAACTGCTACTACTGCAATGCCTATATAACCCACCCCTCCTATTTCTTCACTTCTATTTTTTTGAAAACGTCAAATCAGAGAGATTTCATAGCTTTCTGATTTTTCTATAAAATTTTAAATATTTTATTATCAATTTTTAAAGGTTATTTTTTTTACTTTTTTTAAATTTTTTATTTATTTAATTAATTTATTTTATTTTATATTTTATATTTTTTAAATTAACTATTTTTTCAGATGGCTGATAAAGATCCTAGTTGGAGGCCCGGGATAGAGCCTATGATCCTAGAGGGTAGAGATATCCAGGAGGAAAATGACGTGGTGTTGAGTATCGACGACTTCGAGGTCGACGATATCAACATCTCAGTGTAGGAGGTTTAGATGGTTGAGGATCAGGACATCGCCATAGAGCAAGGATTCCGACGCCCTTCTGCTTGTCGGTCCATTGGTTTTGAAGTGGACATTCAAGGTAAGTAAACAATTAATACGTTATTCCATTAAATTCATTTATTTTATTTTATTATTAATAATTAAATATTTTATTAAATTAATGCATTAGTTCAATGTTCAGATCCGACATGGGCGGAGGTGACGAAGAAATTCACACTGAGAGATGTACACAACTCCACAGTGTACAGAGAGTCGTTGTGCAGCAGGACGACATCACCAGGCAGCTGCAGGGGAAGGGCAGTCGGCTCTTCAACCGCTACTTGATTGAGCAAGGTGGAAACTTCTTACAGTTCGATATCAGCGCTAAGGCCTGGAAGAGGATCCAGTAGAGCCCGAAGAACATTGTCTAGGAGAAAGTGAAGGTACAATTTAAATTCTATATATCTTTGTAATTATTATTGATTATTAAATAGTTTACTAACTTTTATTTCGAAATTTGTTGCAGGGTATATTTGTTGTGCGAGATGCGCATAAAGGCTTCTCCATCTCGAAGATGATGAAGGGTGAAAGAACATGCGAAATTGCATGTACCACCAGAAGGAGGGGAACGGGACGAGGACGATCCAGGAGATGGAGGCGGACGTCCTTGACATGGTCGACACGGAAGACTGGGCCAAGTTTGTCCGGTTTAGGAGGTCACCGGAGCAACAGACCTGTTGAGGAGGGTTATGAGGAGCCGATCCCGGCAGAGGATCCACCATACTAAGGCTGAGAAAATGACCTAGAACCCGGTGGACCCTCCCGGGTCAGGTACGGTGTTTACCCGCCAAAAAGCAACCTATAACGGGCGGCCTACAAGGATAAACGGGACGGGCTACAGGTGCACCCTCAGGCTGCCCGTGCCCACCCTTTATATTTATATATTTTATGCGTATATTTATATATATATATATATATATAGTTTTTCATTTAGGTACCATAAGTCTAATTAGCTTGTTGGCAAAGGCATATAACAAATAGAGTAGATCCACGGTCCAATTCCTAGCTGTGACTATTAAGCATATTTTTTCAGACACCCATAGCCACAACCCACGCCCATTTTTTTCTTTGTTCATACTTCCATTGTTCAGACACCTAGCCACACCCATTTTTCCCCCATAACCCCAACAGCCAACACCAGAGGCCAGAGCTCTAACTCCGACTCATGCCCTCGATCGTCATCCCCTCAAAGCTCATAACTCTGACTCGTGCCCTCAATCGCGTTCATCGTGCGAGAAGGAGAAGCCGTTGCTACCAGTGCTTCATTCCTGAAGCTCCACCTTCTCCTTCTGAAGCTCGCCGATGATTGTGAAGATTTCGTCCCTGCACAGATCGAAAAACACTAAGGACGTAACTAATTTTAGCCCTGTTCCACCGTCTCTTTCCACTGCACATATCAGAAAACACGGAAGAAATTCTTATTTGTTTCTCTAATCACTTTCGCATTCTCATTTCTATATCTGATCACATTTCTTATTCTCGGTGATATTACGATCAAGTTTGTGTGAAGTCCTTTTGATGGATAAGTCTTGGATCAGGTTTCCTCGCACGTCTGCTCAATATTTGGCCAGATTAAATAGTTTTTTGGATTTTGCTGATAGATATGGTAAGACTAATGGTAGTTTCAAAAAAAATGGCATGTTAAAGATGTTGTTAGAGAACACTTAATAGTTAAGTCGTTCCCTCAAAGTTACAAATACTGGGTGTATCATGGAGAAACTGATGATGTCTTGGGAGAGTATACTCCTGCAATTTCGCAAATTGGAGTGGAAGAGGACCGTGCTGACCAGTCAATGACGTACTTCGTGATGCTTTTGGGGTTCATAATGATGTAATCAAAGATGAAGTGCAAGATCCAGAACCTCAGTACATGAGGAACGTGGAAGCTCGTACTTTCTTAAGCCTAGAGATATTTATGACATGGGTGATAGTGATGAACAATTGACATATGAGGTGAAGTCATTCCATCATACTCATTTTCAAAACTTCTTTCTCAAAGGAGATGAAGATTTACCCCTTGTCAGAGCTTATGAAGATGAATAAATAAATCAGGTATATAATATATTTTTTATGTAACACGTATTTGTAGCTATTTACGAACCGTTGCAAACACCATCACCTAAAACGTTGCAGAAGCAACCATTGCTACAACAAACCGCTGCAAATGTAAGTGACATAAACCGCTGCAAAATAACGTGACCTAAACCGCTGCTAATCCTCGCTGGACAGCCTATAAATATCCCTTCCCCCCATTCTTTCTTTACGTAATCTCTAGTCTGTTGGGTTTGTTTTGTTTTCATCTGCTCATTTTTGTTTTGTCTTCTAGTTTTGCATTGTTCTCTTATCCTTTTTTTGTTATTTTTAAATTAATTCTTGTCTTTTTTTTATTGTTTGCTTATGTTCTTTTTTTTGTTTTTATGTTTTTATT
>JANTPZ010132423.1:0-10103 GCA_025593235.1 Vachellia pachyceras
CAGGAACACCGGGGAGGCACCAATGTGTGCAGTCAATTCCCCGACGGCCGCTGTAGCCGTAGACGGACGGATGGCCATCCTTCCGGAGCTGAGAAAGAGTGGTGATGTCGAGCAGATAAACTAAATTAGGGTTTGACATTTCTCTTAGAACTTTTTCTGCAACCAGCTCTGCTGGGTGCTGTCCTCCTCCATAGCTTTCTCCTTTCACAGGCCTCTCTTGTCCCACACATGTATTTGATCCTTCTTCTCCCCAATCCTTTCCACTGAAATCATATTAATTATATATTTTTATTAGAGGTGGAAATAGGCTAGAGTCCTATCAGGTGATCTAGGGCTTGACCTGTTTAGGGTTTAGCTTAACCTGTTTATTAAAAAGGTTATGCTAAGGCCTATTTAAATGCCTAATTGTATAAATAGGTCAGGCCTATTTTTTTAAGTCTAGCCTGTAAGCCTTCAGGCTGACCTGTTTATATATAAAATAAATATAATTTTTTATATGATGCAAAAAAACACTTCTTGTAGTTTTTAACCCTAATTTTTATATTAAAAACATACATACAATAAGTATAATATGCTTAAAGTATATATTGAAACCTATTTAAATGTGTATAATAGTAGACTTAAATCCTAATTTAAGGCATTTTTAGTGGTCTACATTGTATGTATGCCTCTAAAAAGGCTTCAGGCCTTTCAAATGCTCATATCTGAGCCTAAAAAAACCTAAATGCAGGTTCAGGCTCAATGTCTTCATTACTAACTTAGGTCTATTTAATCAAAGTCTAGCATGACCTAACCTATTTCTATGCCTAATTTTTATTTATTAGAAAACAATTTCTGGTTAATAATAATAATTTGTGTGAGATAGAAATATTAGATACAAATGTAATAATACTACTTACTTCATATGATCTGGAGAAACAGCTTGAAAGAAAACCTTGGTTTTTAAAGGATCAATGTTGCTGTCAACCCAGTTGGCCCATGTCCTTAATGCTTTCTCGTATGCTACTAAACGATCCATGTCTCTCACTGTTTGATTCCCCACTTGAATAAAATCCCATCTGCAGATTAAAAGCACAAATTATACTTAAAGAAAAGGATATAACTAATACCATTTCTTAACAATCTTACATAAATTAAAAAATCGAGTTAAAATTAGTGGGGAAAAAATACCTTTTTACACCGGTTGCCAGTAGAATTAGTAGGGAAAAAAAATCAACAATATCACATTTTATTTATGAAAATGTTAACAATCACATTTTCTACGAGTGTATTTGAGAATCCATCAGAAAAAATGAGTTTACAGATTCTATAAAGAATTTACAAAATTCAATAAGAATTTACTGATTTTAAGATGGTTTTATGGATTTCGAGATGATTTTGTCTTGGCTTGTATATACCGTTGAGAAGAAGTTTTTCCTAAACATGCACTACATCATCTCGATAACAAACAGTGTAAAAGACTCGCTGTACAAATGCATTTTTATTAGTGTCACAACGAGTGTTTATCAAGTTTCATTTATCTATTAAATCAAGTTTTCTAATTACATATAGTCATATCTCATATTTTTTTAATACGTATTTATAATTAAACAATAATCTTTTAATAATGAATATAAAGAACTTAATTTAAATACTTTTAATATACTTACGGTTGCCTTCGACCGGCATGAAGCCACCAATGCCAAGAATCAAAGATCAATACATCGAACTGTTTCCAGAATTGACCAGCTTCAATGGAATCCAGTTTCAGCACTCGACCAACACCTTGTTCATCAACAAGATCCACCAGAAATACATTGCGACTCATCGTCACCTTTACATCATACTCCTACGCAAGTAATTAAGGAAATTATCAAACAGGATATTAATTACACTGTAATTAAATTATATAATTTAAGAATTACTTAAAATATATGAGAAAAAAATAGGAAAAAGGAAAAAAAAAATGAAAAGATCTACCTCCTAACAAAGACAAGTGTTATTAGGAATTTAATTAAGTAGTATTAGCTGTAACGGACGGATCATATATAGACATTTCAACTAAAATAAGAAATTCCATCAACATCTTAAACAACATTTAATGAATACATATATATATATAAACTCCTCTGATCCTATTTAACACAGACCGAGAAAAATCATAAAACTAATTAACTTTACCTTAAAATTTAACAAATGTAAAACTTTATTAAAACACATGAAATTAAAGCAAAGTTAACATATAAGAAATACAGAAAAAATTGAATATTTGTATGAAAAAATTGATGAGATAATTTATAAATATAACCAAATAAAGTATTCTCTTTTTTACCCATGTAAATTGGACTACATGAGTATATGAAATGATAATTGAATTTGGGATATGAAGATATGTACCCATTTAAAAATATGGTAGAGAAATACTCTTACATAAGCCGGTGTAAAAATATAAAGGAGATTATCTCGTGTTGCGAAAAAATATTTTGAATATGCTTTTAACTTTTGCAACCGCTTTGTTAAATAAACACAATGAAAAGAGAAAAGGATAATAATCTAACCGGGAAAGTAAAGGTGGAGAGAAGCCCAGTCCTAACATTGGTGTATTGTGATTGAGGCACAGATTTATGAAGCATGCAAGTGAGTGATTGCCATTGGTTCAAACCCAACGAGTCTCCCACAAACATTATGCTTTTTCCTCTCATTCTCTCCAAGAAATCTTCACCATCGAACCTGCACAAACAAACCAAACAAACTAAAAAAAGACACCCTAAAATTACTACTGAAAAAATGTCATTTAGCGACGGAAAAATTTGTTGCTGAATAGCTATTTTCCTTTAGAAAAGTTCTATTTAGCGACGGAAAATATTAGCGATCCTCGTTTTAACGAAGGAAAATAGCTATCTAGCGACGGATTTTCAATTCAATCAAAATGATGGAAATCAATTCCATGAGGTAAGGTGTGGAATTTGACAAAAATACATAGAATTCATTTTAAATTTACAAAAAATTGAAAAAAAAGATTTTTTGAATTTTAAAGGGTTTTTAAGTCCTTTCATATAAAAATTCATATCTCATTTCCATAATATGCCAAACATACTTTTAAACTGCATTTCCATTTTCATATCTATTTCCATTTCCAATTTCATATCCATTAAAATAAATTTGGCATAACAAACGAGCTATTAATCTTTAGACACATGAGTTAATTACCACGAGAATTGAGAAACTTTTTTAACCTTTTTTTCCTCAGCAATTTCTCTCTCTTCTTTATTGTGTAAATATGAACAAAATAAGACCAATTTGAGGTTCAATTAAAGTAGTTCTCATTATAAGAGAATTTTCAAACTCTTATTTAATTAAAAAATATAAGAGAATTAAAGGAAATCAGTGATATAGTTGATCCAATTTTCTCATTTTACCCTTTATTTAATTATGAAAGTGGGACTACGTTAATTCAATGAAATACTAGGAAAATTTTTTAAAAAGGAAAAATAAATTATGACCCAGAAAAAACATTTAAAGTGTTAAAATATAATTGGAAAAAGTAGTTATTTATTTCTTACGTGAGACCTCAACCAGGAGAGTTGACCAAAAAGCACACAAGTTGAAATAGATCTTTTGATTAATCTATCCAAAATTTATGGTAGAGAACAACAGCGTTGTGTAATCTACATTAATAGGCTTGTTTGGTTAGCCCGTTTGGGCGATCAAAATCCATTTCTGCGCTTACTGAAACAAAATTCCTCTTACATATTTACCTCGGAATCTGTGTCCATTCTCCCAACAGGCTATCCAAACAACCCGATGTTGATCCATTGAGATCAAACTTCTTTTTTTTTTTCTTTTATGGGACTAAAATCTACAAAAGCCCCTAATTTTGGAGGTAGGTACATTACATGTAATTAAGTCTCCAAACTTCTAAAGTTTAAATCTAATCTGTTGACATTTTAATTTTTTTTTATATTAAACCACCGATACTATTAATTCCACCATTATTAGGTTAATGTCAGAAGCTGTCAAGTAACATTAATAACGGTGACGTGGCATCCTATAATTACAAATAATTTTAAATTTTGTAGTAATTTAAATTTTGAAATATCATGAGTTTCGTATAATTGTCGTAAAGTTTAGGGGATTTTGTATATTGGGTTTATTTGTAATAACATTTGGAAAAGTCAAAAGCACGTTCAACAGTATTTTTCCGTAAAACGAGATAATCTCGTCCACATATTTACCTCGACTTACGTAAAAATATTTCTCTGCCGCGTTCCTAAACGGAATGTTATAGCATAAATTTTTAAACCATGTCAACAGTGATCAAAATCCCCTAAACCTTAGGACATGCACACTTTTTTTTTAATCCATGTCAATAGTAAAACGAGATAATCTCCTCCACATATATAAGTAATGTAAGTATCAGATGCTAAATTAAAACATTGAGAGTTAGGGAATTATATACAACCGCCCCAAAATTCAATAAATTTTTTTTTGAGATTTTAGCCTTTTGATACCTCAGGGGCTATTATTATAAAAAAAATTAAGGAAAAATTTACCATCAGATCCAAAATATAAGAATTAATGAATAAAAGTTCCTAAATAATAGCAAAATTATCATCAGGCCCTAGCACTAGCTGATACAGTTGTTATTAACAACTTCACCAGCCTTCAATAACAACCGGACTAGTTATCATCAGGACCGGTAATTTTACCAATATTTGAGACATTTTATTGATTATTTTTCTTATTTTGACCTGTTTGTAAATTTTTTAAAAAAAATTAGGGATTTTTTTTTTCATTCACAAAGTTAAAAATCTCGACCTCACTCAAAAAGGCAAAAAAAAAAAATACCTTCTCTTCGTTCCTCATTAACCCAACCGTGATCAATAATATAATTATAGTTTTTAACGCCATAACTTGCGTTTCCGCCATGAAATTTTTCTTGAAGAAGAAAGAAGACGTACCTTGGTAATTTGCAGGCTGAGGGACGCCAACTATACTTGAGATAGAACTTATCAGGACGACCATTCTTAGAACAATCGAACTGTTTCTCTATGAAATCACAGTCCGATGAATCATACAGAGGATACGACTCATCGTACACCCAGGTCCCATGAAACAAATCACAGTCTCCATGAACTGTTAGAGAATACAGAGAAAATAGCAGAGAAACAAATGTCACAGATATGGCGAATTCCGCCATTACAGTTCTCACCCAGAACAACACACTATATGGATTCTGATAAATAATGGGTTGCTGCACAAAGCTAGTGAAGCTCACCATATATATATATATATATCCATATGTATGAATGAGAGATCGAAGGAAAAGGAGAAGAGAGTGTGAGAAAGACATTACTCCATGTGTTCTTTTTATGCAACAACCACGTAAGCTATGCATTAAAAAAATATAAAAACTATAATTATAAATAAGAGTACATTAAAAAAATGATGGTTAAAATTATAAAAAATAATGAATGCATAAGAAATATAATTTTATTAACGTACTCTTATTTATGGAGATAATGAGTGAGAGAAATAATGATTAAAAAAATATGAAAGAATAAATGAAAAATATTAGAGATACAATTATTTGGAGGTAAGAAGGAAAACATGTATTATACTTTTACATGAAGAAAAATTATTGTTTATATAACCTATAAAAAGGGATGTTGCTTATAAATAGAAACGAATGGTGTACATGGGAGAGAATTAGGAAATGAATTTAGTGCTATAAATGAGTGAATAGGAATAATAATTGTTGAGAAGTCAAATTATGAGAGAGAATTGAGAAAATGAAGAGTGAGAGGCAGAAAAAGAGGCTGAACCTTTGAGGATGGGGAATGAAATTCAATTGGGATGAGACTCATTTGTCAATGTAGAACAGGTTTCACCTCCATTATGATTAATTTCCCTCCATTTTTTGCATTTTACCAATTCTGATATTAAAAAAATAAATGACATGAAAATATTAATATATCAATAATAAGCCTTATCCCATCAAATGGAGTTAACTATATTGATTAAATAATGCCATTAACAAATAAATATCTGGATGAATTATAAATCAAAAGCTATGATATAATAACTTTATTTATGATATAATAACTTTATTAATGGCTTGTTTGGTACGCAGAATTCATTTTGATGGATATGGAACTGGAAATGGAAATGTATATGGAAATGGTATGTCATGGAAATGGAACGTGAATTTTTACATGAAAAAACCTAAAAGCCGTTCAAAATTCAAAATTTTTTGTAGATTTAAAATGAATTAAATGCAGTTTAAAAGTATGTTCGGTATATCACTCCCTGTTTATTTTTTTAGATTTAAAATGAATTCAATGGATTTCTGGGTAATCCAAATGTACGTTCAAAAATGTTTTTTCGTAAAATGAGATAATTTTTTTCACATATTTATCTCAACTTGCGTAAATATACTTCTCTACCACGTTCCCATATGGATCCATTAGCGCCTTATTCTTAGCGTAGATGCTTCCTTATCCCACTGTTTCTCTCCAATTGAATTATATCGATTAAAGAGTAATTTTAGAAACTTGTGTAAATTTTGGACATTTAGCTAATTTTTAATAAATCATGAAAGGAGTTGATTCCAGTAGGCAGTTTTTTTTAATGTTTTAAATTTTCCTGTAGCTGGGTTGATTACTGAATCAATCCTGTTCTTACAATTTAGGTGTTTGATTTCTTGGACACGACCCCATAAAATTTTATTTTAAAAAAAAGTCCAAATCTATTTTTATCATTTCGGTTGATATGTCGTTCAACGGTGGGTGAGAAGTATAATCAATCATACAATAGTGCGTCGCAGTGTCGGTGCGTGCCTGTGTTACTTTTTTTTTCCGGAGGCCTTCCCTAATTAGTCTTTTTAATCTTTTAATTATGACTCATTTCCGGAGGGTATTTGGGAGGTTTTTTTTTTCATTTTTTCCACGTTACACACAAGTCGAAATAAAATTATTCTTACATACTTATCTCAGATTGTGTAAAATCACTTTTCTAATAAATTTCTAAACGGGCACTTACTAATAAATTCGAGAAATAGTTTTACCTACATTAAAAGTTGATGAACTTAGTTATACCGAATCATAGTTAAAAGATTAATTCATAACAAGTTAACAGTTGAAGGATAAAAAATTAATTTTAGCAGCAACTATCAAATTTCATGCTTCTTGGGTTTCATGTTGCCTCTGTTGTTCAAGCCCAATAAAGACCACTCATCGTTGGTTACAAAAATAAAGCCCACTTGTCTCCTATGCCCACGTTCACGTAATATGACAATATGCCATCAATGTACGCTTGGTAAAATTGGTAAGGGCTATTACCAGCATTCTTCAGGATGAAGGTTCGAACCTTAGGAGTGGCAGCCGTGATAATTAACGCAACCTCAAAGAGGTTGTCCCATCGGTACCTCGTTACCACCGTAAGGTCTCCTCGTGGGGTCCGGATTAGTTTGGGGCGGGTAATGAACCCAGAATACTCTAGAATACCGGATGGTTTAAACAAAAAAAAATATGATAATATGCTAAACGAGCGATGGAGACACTGTGATTTGTGCCTCGGATAGGAACACCCCTAGTAAAGGGTGTATAGACATACATATATACGTTTATATTATAACAGTACTTCAAGCATTGTCTTTAATAACTAATTACAAGAGTTGCTTTAGCAAAGAAAAAAACTTTGTAGGTTATTTCTTATAAGTGGAGAGATGGTCTTAGATATATTGTGCCTGTTTGAGAACACAGAAGAGAAGTACTTTTACGTAAGCCGAGGTAAATATGTAGAGGGGATTATTTCGTTTTTGTAGAAAATACTATTGAATTTCCGTTTGACTTTTCCAAACGTTGTTCCAAACAAACCCATTTTTTTTATAGGATTAAGATACATAAACACTTATGAAACCTTTTATGTCAATGATTTGCCTTGTGGAAGTAACTCGCGGAAACTATCACACTTATGTGAGGAGAACTTATTCCCAACGGTGCATACAAGATAAGATAAAACCATCTCAAAATCTGTAAAAATATTTCGAAATTCATAAAAATTATCTTGAAATCTGTAAATTCTTCTTGAATGTCGTAAATTCTTTTTCCCAACGGATTTCCAACCACACACATACTTGTTTATAGTTATTTATAGTATTTTCTTTTGTCCGGGGAGCACTGACCAGCTTCTCGTCCATTACAAAGAGAAAATTAGTAAATTTTACATTGAACTGGTTTAATCATCGTTGAATTATAAATTATTTCAAAGAATGAAATTTTAAAATCTTTTTAAATACATGCGAAGTTAATTTGTTTTAGCTAGCATAGCATGTTTAACTTTTAACCCATTAAATGATGTTACTTTAGTACATCAATTTTTTTATTTATTTTTTGATCAAGATCCGTGGGTCAATTTCAGATTTTCCCAGTCTAATTAACTTCAAAGAAAAATGCCAAAATACATCTTTGGACTTTTAATTTTATATGACGTATTATTTTGGTCCCCGTTTCATTTAATTTTAGTCTAATCTCGAACTTTATATATCTTTGTCTGCCTTCTGCCTTTTAATTTTATTTGTTTCCAATTGATCACTTGAATTTCTTTATATGTTTCCCTTTTCTTGATAATTTCATTTCATTTTAAGTTGTACTGTCAATTTTTTAATAAAAATTGTACAATCAATTTCATCTTATGTATTTTAGGTAAATAAAAATTAAAAATGACAATAAATTTTAGTGCATTTATTGAATTGTAAAAAAGACTCAATAATGAACATTTTAAAATTGTTTACTATAATCTAACAATGTTAATTTTAGTGGTAGGCTCACACTAATTCTATAAATGTTAAAAATGCAAAACTCTTTAAACTTTACATTGGTGAAAATTATAGAGATTACAAGATATCTTCCTAACCATTTTTTTATTTGTTTAATGAATAAGATATTATTAAAACTGTGTTTCGTCTTATTTATCCTCTCTAAAAGAATTTCCCCAAAATTTTATTGTGGAAGAAATTTTCATTTCTTTTCATATAATTGTAAAATATAACATAAATATTCTCTTAATTTTACAACAAAACCATTTGAAAGTTGGTTAATTAATTTATGGTTCCACCCTTCTCTAAGCTTTGTTTAAATTAATATTAAATTAGACTTACAAGACCTTTTTTTTGGGACAAAATGCTTTTTACAAGACTATGTTGGAAATTGTACTTAGGGGCCAATCATTGTACCTCACACATTATTTATTTTAATATATTTTCTCCATTTAATTATCATAACCTTTGTAGGTTTATTATGATAATTGCATCCATGTGCAAATTATGAATATTGTCCTAAATGTCCATGATCGGTTATCTATGTGGGAACAAAAATAAAGTAAGACCATTATGACTTTGATAAGGTATGGAGATACGAGTCAAAGTCATAGGCACTTGTAAGAGTACAAGGTGCTGGACCGACCCGCTATGAGAGAACTGCATGGATTAAGTTATTAGCTTATCTCATATACAATCACGTCACAATACCCTTTGATCTGAGATCACTATGGATTCGTGCATGAAAGTCACTAAGCTTTGACTTAGTCAAAAGTCACCTTTGACCGGGTGATGATAAAGGCTATATAATAGGGCTTAAAGGTTTTCATGTGGAGGAATGTAAGTGATTAAGATGGGATTTGTCCCTCGCTAATAGTTGAGAGATATTACTAGGCCCCTTGATGAGTGAGTTTGAGAAATGTATGGCCATACTGTAACGAAAAGGGATTTTTCATTGCTTTGATCGAACTACTCAGGGATAGAGAAAGTAATGGTCGGGAATAGGAGGATGACGTCATCCATGCCTCATCCTTAATCGAGATATCGTGTGACAAAAGGGACATAATGTGGTTGCATGAATTGCACAATATTATATAAATAATATTTGTGTGTATTAGTTTAATTTATTTGATAAATTAAATAACTAGCATCAATTTAATTTATAAAGATAAATTAAATCTGTTGGCTCATTATTTGGATTAATTAAATGGATATGATTTGATCAGATCAATTTAATCCAAATTAAGATTGCAAAATTCGAATTTCACATTTTGAATTTCAAATTTCGAATTTCAAGATTAGATCT
>JANTPZ010132424.1:0-33869 GCA_025593235.1 Vachellia pachyceras
TCGAGCTCACGGTTCACCAAGTGCAGAAGTTGAGAGAAATGAGCCCACTTTATGAAATGGTGAAGGAAGGGATCAACATCAAGGAGATTCAGTGGGCGCAACACTGATATCGAGCTCACGGTTCACCAAGTGCAGAAGTTGAGAGAAATGAGCCCACTTTATGAAATGGTGAAGGAAGGGATCAACATCAAGGAGATTCAGTGGGCGCAACACTGATATCGAGCTCACGGTTCACCAAGTGCAGAAGTTGAGAGAAATGAGCCCACTTTATGAAATGGTGAAGGAAGGGATCAACATCAAGGAGATTCAGTGGGCGCAACACTGATATCGAGCTCACGGTTCACCAAGTGCAGAAGTTGAGAGAAATGAGCCCACTTTATGAAATGGTGAAGGAAGGGATCAACATCAAGGAGATACAGAGGCTGAGATTGACAGGGCAGTCGAGCTCACGGTTCACCAAGTGCAGAAGTTGAGAGAAATGAGCCCACTTTATGAAATGGTGAAGGAAGGGATCAACATCAAGGAGATTCAGTGGGCGCAACACTGATAGTCGAGCTCACGGTTCACCAAGTGCAGAAGTTGAGAGAAATGAGCCCACTTTATGAAATGGTGAAGGAAGGGATCAACATCAAGGAGATTCAGTGGGCGCAACACTGATAATCTTGCCAGGATCGCATAATCGATTGCTCGGCCATTATGGGAGCTGGATTGTGTCCCTTGGAGAGAGTCAAATGGATTGTCTGCTCAACCAAATAAATAGCTATTGTTCATTCAGGTAGCCTTATAGACTTAGAACGCGCAGTCGGTGTAACACTTTTAATATTGGCTTTCTCATGGCTGTGGGTGATGTCTTCTTAGTACGGAGTGTATTTTATTAGCAGATACTGAATTAGTCAATTAGAGGATGTCGAAATAAAAATAGTCAAGGATGTGAAATGGACAACAGATGATCAAATTTTGACCTTTTCTTGTTTCATTCATGAATGGATCTTTGTATGTGTGCCATATTCTATTTGGAGTTTGAAATTGAGTAGAGTTTGGTACCCAAAATATTTACGATTAGACTGAAAGTTTGTCCTCTGTTTATTTCAAAATTCAAACCTAGTTGTTGCCTGTGTTCTGTCTTTTAAAAGTTTTGGTTCCACGGCGTTTTGTTACCTTGACTTACATCAGGTCTTTAGCAGATTCGGCTATTCTCAAGGTGGCAATTCTTTTTCCTGATTAGCTTCTATGTTTGTCACTCAGTCCGTTATTATATAGTGGGAATGTGGTATTAAAAATATCATGTACTGTCATTATTTATTAGATGTTTCAGACTGAGGTCATATAAGCTGGTCATAATAAACAAGGATCTTGCGGTTACATCCTAGTTGGTACAGTTACATGATCGATCTGTATAAACTTTTATGTTGATTGATTAAATTTTCATTTTTGCCTATGGCCAGTCCCTTTATGTTGTAAAAAACTACTCCTTTCGAGGGAAATACTTTTATTTTGGGTTGAATAATTGAGTTTTACTAAAAATCACACTTTTCAATTATTTTAGCTGGTATTCATTTGTCTGTAAAAATGGCTGGGAGTCAATCTGGACTGGCAAATTCATGTACATGGAAGTGACATTATGGTATATGGATAATGCCCCTTGAGATAGTCACAATGATCTGGTCCTCAGCTACATAAAGAAACATTAATCATCCTGGCAAAAAAATAATCATTAATCATCAATGGTTCGTCTATTTCAAATGGACGAGTAATTTGAAATGAAAAGTTTGCTTAAGCATGCCTATTTCCATTGAGTTGATTTCATGTAATGAGATAAGGTTACCTGTCGTCGTTAATGCTAAATGATGGTACTCTTTAAAGACAAGTAGGTTGGATCTTGTTTCCACGTTTCACAGTGTGAACAATTTCAATCACTCTCCTGAGTCAAAAATTTCACCAAATTTTTCAGTATTGTGCTGAAGAATATAATGCATGGCATTAAATCAGAAATGAAAAAAATAGTTAAACTTTTTGTGGTGTGAGGTGTGTCCCGCGAATCTGAAATAGTACTGTAACTGTTACTGCAGGTATAGGCTTCTCTAGTCTGTTTTTCTCATTTTATTGTTAGTTTTCGGGAATTTGGTAGAACTTTAGGACACTATTACTCAATTGATTCACTCAACCTAATTAATCACATAATTGCATTAATTATCTCGTTTATGTGTTAGTCCTCGTGGGAACGATATTTTTATACTACTTGCGACCCGTACGCTTGCGGTAAGCTATAAGGTGAACAGCTATTCTCAAGGTGGCAATTCTTTTTCCTCATTAACTTCTATGTTTGTCACTCGGTCCGTTATTATATAGTGGGAATGTGGTATTAAAAATATCTTGTACTGTCATTATTTATTAGATGTTTCAGACTGAGGTCATAAAAGCTGGTCATAAGAAAGAAGGATCTTGCGGTTACATCCTGGTTGGTACAGCTACATGATCGATCTGTGTAAACTTTTATGTTGATTGATTAAATTTTCATTTTTGCCTATGGCCAGTCCCTTTATGTTGTAAAAAACTACTCCTTTCAAGGGAAATATTTTTATTTTGGGTTGAATAATTGCGTTTTACTAAAAATCACACTTTCCAATGATTTTAGCTGGTATTCATTTGTCTGTAAAAATGGCTGGAGCCAATCTGGACTGGCAAATTCATGTACATGGAAGTGACATTATGGTATGTGGATAATGCCCCTTGAGATAGTCACAATGATCTGGTCCTCAGCTACATAAAGAAACATTAATCATCCTGGCAAAAAAAATAATCATTAATCATCGATGGTTCGTCTATTTCAAATGGACGAGTTAATTTGAAATGAAAAGTTTGCTTAAGCATGCCTATTTCCATTGAGTTGATTTCATGTAATGAGATAAGGTTACCTGTCGTCGTTAATGCTAAATGATGGTACTGTTTAAAGACAAGTAGGTTGGATCTTGTTTCCACGTTTAACAGTGTGAACAATTTCAATCACTCTGCTGAATCAAAAATTTCACCAAATTTTTCAGCATTGTGCTGAAGAATATATTGCATGGCATTAAATCAGAAATGAAAAAAATAGTTAAACTTTTTGTGGTGTGAGGTGTGTCCCGCGAATCTGAAATAATACTGTAACTGTTACTGCAGGTATAGGCTTCCCTTTTCTTAAGAAAGTTTTTGAGTGTTTTTAGCCTTTTGTTTTTGTTTGTGGAAAATTGCAAATTATCGGTCACTTCAGAGAGCTCCCAGTCCCATATGAGCAACAGATCAAGCACCATTTTGTTCTAACTACGTGAAATTTGCGCCCTTACTCAAACTGTTCATGAGACTGTACAAAGCAATGACTTAAAAAATACTTTCACAAAAATTAAGGTAAACTTTTCTCATATACTTACTTTAAATTATGTAAAATTACTTTAAAAAAAAAGTTAATCTACACACTTTATCTTCCACAAGTGAATATCAATTGTAATACTGCAGTGAGAACGTGAATTTAAATACATTTTTTGTTTTTAATTGCCCCACACGTTCAAGTTGGCACAGTTATCTGTACAAACAAACGGGTCCCATTCCCAAAACCTCTCTACCCATTCAAGTGAATGACCTGACTTTTGCATTTGAAGGCGTGCGCTCTTTCAAGTTTCAAGATGAGGGATTCCTCTAAAAGCTAGAAAAGTGGTAGAAGAAAGTAAAATTTCATGAAAAGTTTCAAGTAAACATCTTTACAATTGCAAAGCAAACTCACTTGAGTTTTGCCTGCTGATATTTCTTGAACCAAAAATATAGACACAGATTGTGACGGCTTTAATTGTTTTACAGCAAAAACGTTTTAGTATTTTCAATCATATGGCTCTTTCACATTGGTGATGGCTTTTGTTCCATCAGCATCAAAATGAGAAGTGGAATTCATTCAGGGCATTACGCAACAGGGATGGGCCAACTTCATCAGGAACAAGTTGTTGATAATTACAGCACAGAAAAACTCAGGATGGATTCAGAATCTCCCTTTTTTATGTGGTCCGGAAGCTTTTCACTTGTGTCTGTCTTTCTGTCTTGACCTTTGTACCAACATTCCCTTTTATCTTTTTCAATCTTGGATTTTCTTTGTTCTCACGTGTCTGTAATATCATTATTCTTCTCCTTGGCTTGCTAACTGCCCCTTACTGGATACCTTTATTATCTTTCACATAACGCAGCAAAGAAGCTTCACCTCTTGATCTAACATCAGATCAAAGAATCTTCTCCTTCAAGGAGTAAATGGAATTTGTACACAAACCATTCTGACTGACTTGCTATCACAGAATGAAAAACGAACAGTGGTTTTATCCAAATATAGTTTTGTTTATATGAATTATTACAGGAATATTTTGGATATTAAGTATGCCAGTAACTTTTGGCTCCATCCCTATGGAAGTGGGGGTGACACGCTGTGTTATTCTTTTTTTGTGGCCATTGACGTGCTGTGCAATGTCATTCGTGTAAGCTTTTAACAAAAGCAAAGTTGATATGATACAAGAGCAACTCAAGTACTTTTTGTAGAGTCATTTCTGCTGAAAAAGATTATGAATCTGTACGGCTGTAACTAGGACTAGACACGGGCTTATATCATACCTATATAAATCTGAAATTGAAATCTATGCAACAGTCTTTAGATTTAACAATGTACTGCACTCTGTAATGCCATTGGCTTCCAAAAATCGCTGTTTTTTTTTCTGCGTTTATCTTAACACCTCACTGGCTTATATCATAAACATAATGAACGGACAATGGCTTGTTAAGATCAGCAACATATCAGCTTAAATACCTCTCCACTTTAAACAAAATCTTTAAAGTCAAGCGTCTCATCTAAGTTGACCATTCATCTCAACTTTAACCGAATCTCCCGTCTACTTTTTCTTGTCAATCTCTATGCGCCTTTTCTCTTGTGATTACAAAGGTAGAAATTTTTTCTCAGTATTGAGTTTTCAATCTGCAAGGAGAGCTTAAGCAGACAAAAATATGCTTAAATTCATAGAGGCGGCCTATCTGAAAGCACACTGTATTGATTACTATATGATGCATATAGAGATGGCGAAAGGATCCATTCAAAGAGCAAAGAATAACTGAATATATATATATATATTCACATACAAAATGAACTAATTGACTGGTGTGCTAAATTGTACAGGAACTAAATGGCGGTGCTGGTAAGGATTGGAATCATCAAGGGTTGAAAATGAGATTCCCACACTTGCACTTCCAACTCATTGGCTTGTAGTTTGAAGTTGTACTTTCATCTCCTCTTCCATATGCAGCCGTTGAAGTGTTCATCTTCTTCTCCCTCTGGACTTGAGGATTCGTAGGTACCTGGATAGCCTCACAGTGACCACACCAGCTACATCTTCCCTCACATTTCGGTGGCCTCGAACCTACCCTTGCTCTCACATATGTATCACCCTCACTTGCTACCACCTGCTCAGAAGAACCATTCTGCTTCGGAGTTTTTCTACCTGTTACAACATGGAAAACAGCAACATATATAAATATATATATTCTTTGTTCAAGCAAGCAATATCAGTATTGAAACTTGAGAATTATATTTACCTTCAGAAACAAATCCCTGCTGAGTCCAGCTTGAAACTATTAGAAACAACAGAGAAAAGGTGATGAAGCTGATTCTGTGACCACGGATAAGTTGATGATGCGGCATTTCGGAGAAATGAAATCAGAGGAGTGGAAGGAAGGGAGTCTCAAGAAACCTGGGAACTAGGAAGTGAAAGATTGTGAATGAAGATATAGTAGTGGAGGGGAATGGGCAAAATGGGAGGAGGTAGTAACAAAAAACAGTAGCTTATGAAGGGAAAATAATAATTGACCGTTTGTAAATGTGGTGGAGAAATGCTTTGTAAGTCGATGTAAAAATACGAAGGAGATTATTTCGTTTTGCAGAAAAACACTGTTGAACATGTTTTTGATCTTCTTGTGGGTCAAATAATAGTAATCAATATATAGATATATATATATTGTTAAAATTGTGTTGGAGTGATGGAACATAAAAAGACAAAAGAGAAAATCTCAGAGGAGGGATGAAAAAGAAGATCCACGAAAAAGGAAACATCTATCGTTCGGATGACGAGCCCTTTCTCTCTTTCTCTCCCTTAGAAACAAATCAGTATTCATAAACACAAGAGATGATACAAAAAAAAAAAAAGGCGAGAAGCACCCAGAGACAGCAAAAAGCGACAATTTTTTACCCGATTGGAGAGACAAGCTCCCATTAACAGACATGCATTTACAGCTGCTTGATTTGGGGTGTGTAATAACTGTTTTTCTATATGATTTATTTTCAACATCCACTTAAAAGAGAAGTGATTGGTAGAGTGGGAACTAGAAATAATGGTGTGTCTGCTTTTTGGGTTTCTTGTAGTTTGTTGTGTGAGCAGTCCCAGGTTATCACGCCATATCACTCTCACACTGTGGGAAAAGAGAAACAAGAGTTAAAGTGATTATAGTATTATCCTTTAATTTCAATCTATTATTACGTAATCAAATGAGTTGATGTTGTTGCAAGTCTGATTATATGATCAGCCTTAGATTTCAGACACACATTACTACTGCTGGTGCTATGAAAGCAAACCGATGCTTAGTTGCTTACATAACAATTGCGCGGGTTAGGAAATCGAGTGTGATTTAATATAAGTTAAAGTAAGCATGTGAAATGAGTTTTATATCAATTTGTGTGTAATATGATTTGATTCTGAAACCCAAACCAAACAAGCACATCTACTTACTCTTACATCCACCCCTTTTTCCCTTTCATTTTCTTCATTTATGGCGTCACAGTGAAGATTACTTCAAAGCTCAAACTGTTATGCCCTGTTTGATACGCAGAATTGATTTTGATGGACATGGAAATGGAAAAAGATATGGAAATGGGTATGGATATGGAAATGGATATGGAGTTTAAAGTATGTCTTGGAAATGGATCTTAATTTTTACGTGAAAGGACCGAAATACCTTGCTCATTGTTCACTGCTCATTCACCATTCCTCGCCTTCATGTGCTTCGCATGCCGTCGTCTTTGCTTATCGTCTTCGTGTGCTGTCGCTCGTCGTCATCTTCACATCGCTCGTCGTCTTCCATCGTCGCTGGTTTGTGCTGGTCGTCGACGACTGGCATGCTTACCGTGCTGGTCTGTGCCGTTCCTCACCATCGTTGGTCTGTGCTGGTCGTCGCCTTCTATGCTGGCCTGTGGGAGGAGACGAGAGAGGGAGAGAGAGAGAACGGTGGAAGACGGTGGTCCTCACCTTCTTTGCTGGTCTGTGCTGCTCGTCGCCACCGTCGCTGGTCTGTGGGAGCCTGGGAGTAGATGAAGAACGGAGGGGTGAAATGGGAATTCCATGGAGCTAATTGTATTTCCATGAGGCATGGAATTCCAATTCCACCACTTTGATGGAATTGGGTTCCAATTCCAACTCCATATTTGCCAACCAAACATGCTTACTTGATGGAAATTAATTTCATTTCTATATCCAACTCTTCAATTCCACCAAACCAAACGGGCCCTTAAGTTTTAACAAGCCCCACGCTTAGAGTTAGGAAAATGAGTCTAGCCGTCTGACTAGTTCGATTAAACCCATTTAAATCGATAGTTAGGCCTGTGATTCGATGTTAAAAAAGGAAGCAAGCCTAAAAAGGCATCCCTGCAGGGTCGCAGGCTGGCCTGTTTAGGCTCGTTAAATTATTTTCTATTTTTATTTTATACATTTTTTATTATTCTTATATTTGTTTCCAAGTTTAAAAAACAAATTCTTTTGAATCAAACACTTATTTTTAAATTTGTTTTCTTGTCAATTATATGCCCCATGAAAATCTAAAAATGTGAAAAGAAAAATATTGTTGAAATACAATTTTTCTTATCTAATACATTATATTATAACAACTCTATGTTTTCTTTCAAGTTTTAAAAGAAATCATTTCAAATCAAGGACTTATTTTCAGTTATTGTGTATGCTATATAAAGACACACATACATAATTTCACTCATTGAATCCTTATTCGTTCAAATTTTAATATCAAACTTATCATGTTGTTTTCTATATATAAACTACTTTTCAAAGATCAAATTAAAAATATATTGTTTTAATTTGATCTATTTGAGAAAAAATAAAGATACGTTCCTGTGACCTGTAGGTCGGGCCGTGACCAATAAGCTCAGACATTGAGTTGTAAAATTAGGGGGGAAAACAAGAAGTACATGAAGGCCCATAACGTGAGTGGACTAAAATGGACTTTGAATTTAGACAAAACCCTTTTTTTGCTACTCATACATGCCTAAATATTTTTTTTGATACAAAAAATTTTAGACGGGGGGTTGGGCTCACCCACAAGCCAAGGGCAAGGCAAAATCTCCATTCCTCTTAGGTCATATTAATGTTGGGTAGGGCGAGCTGTCAATTACCTTCAGGTGTTTACCTAAGCACCCAGGATGTCTCCCCAAGCGCTGTGAAAGGAGCCACAACAAAGTGACATTCCCCCGTATCGAACCATCTCCCTTTTGTGAGAGTGTTAATACTTTCACCAGTTGAACCTACGGACGATGGGTATATATACCCAAATATGTTACAAGAAGTAGCGGTCTAATACAAAAGGGCCAGATGCTCCTGCTGGCCTGCTTCTGGTCAAGAACAATGCGAGTTTATTCCTTTTTTTAATGGAACATGAAAACTATCATTAAGAAGCAGTCTATACATGTTTTTTTTTACATGATCATATGAATGGGTCCTATTCTAACATTTTCGAGCTTAATTGAAAGATATCATTTACATTTACACAAACTTGAACTCAAAAGTTTTTTTTTTCGGTTGCCCGCCCGGTTCACCGGAGCTTCGCTCCGACCACGTCCAGACCCGACCCGCGTCGCGCACCTGGCATGGTGGGTGAGTCTCCCAACGGTGGCTGCTGCATACACAAGGCTGAACTCAAAAGTTTTTGTTTAAGGGTCAAAACATCTTTTACTAGGATGAACAGTTGTTAATATGAGTGTATGCATTTTAGAACATCATGTTTTAATAATTAAATGCTTATTTTGTAGCAATCAATTCTTTTTTTAAAAAAATAATAATCCACTTTATTTGCATGTCTATGTATGGTCTTGACTATGTGTTTATTAATAACATTAGATTACGTTAATAATGAATTTTTTATGTGCAAGTAAGTTATAATTTAAATTGGTATGTTGGCGTTTAATATTTTTGATAGTGAAGGAATTTTGTCGTTTTAATTAACCAAATGGTCAAAATTTTGTCTGAAAAAGATACTACAAATTTATCTCATTTTAATGTTATTTTCTCTTCATTTGAAAATTACTTCATCATCTTTTCAATAGAAACGTAGAAGTTTACTGTTTATTATATATTTTAAATAAATTGCTCACGCAATAAGATATTGATAATTGCATCAATAAACTTTAATTTCATAGCTGGCCAAAAAAATTAATTTCATAATATGCATATTAAAATCACGGTATTCTATATGAGTCAAAAAAAAAGTTAAAAACTTGTTCACGTGTCCAAGGGGCTAAAAAAAATATTTGTCAAATTTAATATTTTTGTCAGATTTTTTCGTTAACGGTGTTACAGTAAGAGGGTTGAAAAAATATTTTATAAGATTATTAAAGGAGCAAAATAAAATCTTATGAGAAGTTAATTGATTAAAGATTCATTTTTTCGAAAGATGGAACTTTTCTTTTTTAATATATAATTCATTTTATTGTTCTACGTTAAATTTTTGTAACTAGATAAATGCATTGATAAGTTTAATTTATATAGGTTCTAGATTAAATCTTAGAATTTTATTTACAAATTATTTTATAATCAATTATAAATTTCAAAGAACATTGTTAACTCATTCTGATTTGATAAATGGATTAATATGTTCGTCTTTTTTTTTTTTTACGTTCCATGTTAAATTTTGAAAGCTTAGTTATAACTCATTTTTTATCCAACTTAAAAGTCATTTTGAAAGCTTAGTTATAAGTAGTTTTAAATAATTTGAAAGTTTAGTTCTTGAAAACTTGCATATTACATTTTGAAAATTTTTAAAAAGCCAACTTAATTCACACACTGTCAAATTGCAACCAATTAGATATGGTTCTCGACATTTTTATAATGTCTTTATATGTAAGTTTTCAAAGCACGTGCATCATGACATATTTGAATTTTCAAAAATAAAGCATCCGATACATTATTTTGTTATTGAAATAGTATTTATACTTTAAATAATATTAATAAATAGAATAAATAATTTTCAATTACATGATAAATTTGTAATAAACAGTTAAAGTCTGATACCAGGGTAGGTAAGAGTTAAATGAAGGTACAAACGGTCAGATAATAAAGGGACACATTGAGGCTTTACAGTTAGATCTGTTTTCAACATCCTCCGGATTTTAAGATAGACGGTTAGATTTACAGATCTAACGTTCACCACTCCTAGATTTCAAGAGACCGTTAGACAAATTGAGCATGTGACAAAGGCAAAGAGCTAAAGTCCACTTGTTTATTCATACTGTATCTCATATTACAGACATTTTTTTACGCATTCTATTTCTCGTTATTCTTTCTCTCAGGTTCTGCTACTCTCATATTTTAATCTATTTAAGCTTTTACTAATATTTCAACGATTTCATGGATACAATCCCAATTTTCCTTTTACGCTATATTCATTAACCTTTAAATCCTTTTTTTTATTGGTTATCTGATATCTCTTTTAAATTAACCTTTTCTCAAATTTGTACAAACACCCTTAAAAAACATATAATTGGCGTCGCAATAATTTTAGACTTATTACTGTCATGGGAAAATATATAAGGAAGAAACGAGAAGTCTTGAAAATGACATTGGATACGTGTAAATTGGATAGAGATTTGTCATAGAAATTTCAAACTTGTGTAGCTATAATTTTGGACTTATTTGCTGGCTCATTAGAGATTCACTGTATTATAGATCTCGTGACTACTGATTTAAAAAAACAATTATATAATTTTAAAATGATCTATCTTACATTTAAATATATAAAAATTAATCTTTTACTCTATTAACTTTTTAATACGGTTGTAACTCAATTCCTGAACTTTGACTTAGTGCAACTTAGTTTATATAATTTTAATTTAGTTGTAACTCAATTTCTGAACTTTAACTCGGTCTCTATAGTCATTTTATAATTTAGACAATGACCCTTTATTATGTATATAATTTATTTTTAAAATATAAGAATTGAATTATAAAATGGTTAAAACTATGGGACTGGGTTACAATGAGTTAAAATTTAAAGATTGAATTACAATTAAGTCAAAATTATAAGGATTGAGTTAATGTTCAGGGATTAAACTACAACGGGTCAAAATTTAACGATAAAAAGATTGATTTTCCCAAGTATTGCAATAGATATGAAAACAATATATACAAGGAAGAAACGAAAAGTCTTGAAAACGACATTGGAGACGCCAGATTGAGATTTTTCATTAAAGATTGTTAGAATAACTTTTAAACCTAATTTAAATGGGAACAGATAAACTGGATAGAGATTTTTTCGTAGAAATTTCAAACTTGGCATCCCTATAATTTCCAGTTTGTCCAAAAGCAAAAAGGAAGAAGAAGAATATACATGCACTGACTATTCTGTATAAATAATGGAGGGACACCTGTTGTACTGATAGAGACACACAAATAATAATATTTTCCAGATTTCCTCTGCAATTCTCTCTGAACTCGTTTCATTGCTCTGTTGGTTACTTTCCCTTTCTCCATTCTCGAACCTTCATCTCTCCCAGGCTTCAAGAAGTAGATTAGAAACTTAGGAGCAAAACAAGTTCTGAGAAGAAAAGGAGAAAAGTGTGTTGTGATGGAAAACAAAGAGATGATCAAAGTGTTAAGCTATTGGGTGAGTCCATTTGGTTTGAGGGTTGTGTGGGCTCTGAAGCTGAAGAGTGTGGAGTTTGAGTACATCGAAGAAGACGTCTTCAACAAAAGCAGTCTTCTTTTGCAATTGAATCCTGTTCATAAGAAAGTTCCTGTTCTGATTCATAATCACAGACCCATCTGTGAGTCACTCGTCATCTTGGAGTATATCGATGAGACTTGGACCCAATATCCATTATTGATGCCTCAGGAACCTCATGAAAGAGCTGTGACGCGTTTCTGGAGCTCCTTTGCTGAAGAAAAGGTATCTCGTAACTCATATTTCAATTATAAACCCATGAATTCTCCGTTTCCTTTTTCTTGTTTCTTTCATGCATGATTATTTTATACTTAATTATTTCCTTTAGATATTTAATAGCATCATATTTGATCAAGAGAACGAAAACAACATTACTTGAATTAAAAAAAGTTAAATCATATAAAGGGAGATCTTTGTTGTTAACAAGTATTTCTTTTTTTTAACAAGGGTAAAGGTGTAAATTTAAAAATTAAGAGTTTGTTTAAGTACAACCGGCACATTTTACTTTTAGAAGATGTAAAAATAACCATTATATTTTTTAAATGAAGTAAAACAAGTTTAATAAGCATATTTTACTTTTAGAAGTTTGAAAAGTGGGGCAAATTTGCCCCAGAAGCTCAAAAACAGGGCAATGTCATCCTTCTATTAATAAATCTAATTATCAATGTTTGTTGACCAGGGGTTAAGAGTAAAAATGTTTTGAAAATTTTCTCCGAAAGATATTGGATACTCAAAATTCATATCCTCTTTAATTATCTAACTTTTTTAATCTCCTTAAAATAGTTAAACAGATCCTATATTAAGGATTATAAGCGGTATTTTCTTGATTTATATGCTCTTAAAATGTGAAATTCTTGAAGTATACCTTTCTTTAAAAAAAAAAAGTCCTCCCACTTTAAACCCATCAACTATCAATGATTCATAGAAAAAGACATTCACTGGTAGTTAGGGTTGGAAAAACGGACCAACCCATGACCCGAGCCCGCCAACTTGCAAAAAAAATATATTAAAAAAATTTAAATATACTTAAAAAAATTTATCGTGCAATATCATTTTATTTTAGTCTAAAAAATAACATTATCTTACTACATCTCTTTATAATTTAATAATATATAAGTATTAATGTTTTATTATAATTTTAAATATAGTATTATAGAAAGTTGATACGAAAAAAATAAAATATTTTACACTATTTTTAAATGTATTAGATGTTATTTATCATAAAATATAGAATTTAGTGTTACTTTTTTTGTAAAAATATTGAAATAAAAAATAAATATAAAATATTATTTTAAAAATAAAATTAAAAAAGGAAGGTTAGGCAGCCATCATTTAGCCAACCTGAGCCCCGCCATCATTTGGCGGATTGACGGATCTAACCTGTTTTTCCATCTCTACCGGTAGCCTAAATCCAATCTAGCATCAACAATAAAATTGGAAAGAATTTATTTTAAATAGAAAGGTAAAATCAATCCATCTCAAACAAACTCAAGTTTGTAGAAAACTTAGATGGAAAAGAAAAGGAAGAAAAAATTAATTTTATTTGAGATTAATTGATTTTTAAGTTTTGGTTGAAATGATTTCTTTCGGGTTTGAGCGTTGATTATGTGTTGGATTTTTGCTGGCCAGAAATGTTTTTTTAATGGATTATCAATAATGGATGTGTTTAGGTGGAAGGAATTTTTTTGGGGAATGATACTTTAGAAATTTCACATTTTAATAGCACATAAATTAAAAATACCACATCTAATCCTTAAAATAAGATTTCATTCACTAATTTGAGGAGATTAAAGATATTACATAATGAAAGAGAATGAGCCTAGGTACCCTATGCCCTGCAAAGAAAACTTTCAAAGCATTTATGCCCTTTATGATTGCATAATTATGTCAACAAACGTTGATTCTTAGGTTTGTTAATGGATGAGTGATATTGTCTCATTGTTGATCCTTAAGTTTATTAATGGATGAGTGATATTATCTAATTTTTAAAATTTTTGGGATATAATTGCCCATTTTTTTAATTTTCGGGGCAAAATTTGACACTCAAAAGCTTTTTGTTGCACAATATCCTCAGAGAGAACTTTCCGCACATTTTTACCCTTCAATCCTAAACTTTAAGTCATGTGTGAATAAATGATATTAATTTAGTGAAATTGTGGTAGACAAAGTCATGCCAAGGAAGTTATTTTGCATAAATTGAGTGCTCCCCTGTTACTTAGTATATAAGAGTTACTTTAACTGATTTGAATAGTTTAAAAAATGAAATAAATTATTTAATTATGGCAAATGTAATTTGTTTTCCCTAAGATACCTATGCGTAATATTAGATTAATTATATATACATGTTTATATATTAATTTATAAGTAAGATAAATTAGTTTGAGGAAATAATATATTAAATAGAATGAATTTGGATCTGTATTTGGATCAAATTCAACCTCCAATTAGATCTTGTATTATTAATGACTAAGTAATTTATTGTGAAATTTTAAATGTTAGCGAGCATGTAGTTGTGCATCATGACTCAAAGTTCAAGCGGTTATGCATAGGGTGGACCAATAAAAGTATTATTTGGTTGAGGCAAATATGTAAAACTTAGAAAGAATCCCATTTAAATCCCATTAAAATATTAAATTTCAAATCCAGGTCTATACTTTGCAAATCTCTAATTAAGTCAAGAGGCATCATTAGGCATTTTTGAATATTGTTAAAAGATCATAATATCTTTCAGCTGATAAAAAAGAAAATTAAAAGTTCGTGTATGTCTAATTTCTTTTAATTAAAACTTTTCTCAGTAAAAACAATTGAAAACCCAAGATAAAAATTACTTCAAACTAGGTGCATGGCCTTTTAGTTCTTTTCTATTATATAATGAAAATTTGATTTTGATTAAATCTTATGTAAATACTTAAAAATGGAAGACCAATTAGTCAGTCCACCGTGATTTGCAAAATGGTAGCGCTGATCTTGATTTTTCTTGTACCTTTTGTTTTTTTAGATGATTATGTTCAAAGAAGCAAAAATCTCAATTAAATCCAGTCAAAATAATAAAAATAAATTAATCTGAAATCATGCTTTCCCTTATCTTTAATTTTCTTAACCACCGATGGACATCGTAACCTTTTAATAACATTTAGAGATCCCTAACAGGACCTCTTAGCGTAGTTAAGAATTTTTTTTAAAGTGAATGGCCAATTTAGATTTTAGCATTTCAATTACATTTAAATAGAATTCTCCCTACAAATTAAATTTAAAAATGGTGCAGGTACTGCATGCTGCAGGGAAGGCTATGATGTTTAGTGGGGATGAAAAGAAAAATAACGCAGAAAACGCAAAAGAGGGAATGGAGAAGATAGAAGGATTAATAAAAGGGAAAAAATTCTTCGGTGGGGAAAATATTGGGTACTTGGACCTTGCCTTAGGATGGATCTCTTACTTCCTTCCTGTGATGGAAGAAGCTGGAAACTTTCACGTAATGGACCCACTAAAATTTCCAGCCATTAGTTGCTGGAAGAACAACTTCTTGGATCATCCAATCATTAAGGACACTCTACCCCCAAGGGGTAAGACACTCTATCATTTGCAGAGTGTCATAACTGAGTTCTCCTCCAAATCTGGTGGCAAGTAATATTTCAGTAATTCAAGATTCATCTTTCTTTGTTATTTATTTCTATCTGTTATCGTTTTGAAGTATGTCATTTATTTCTCTGTCATCGTTTTGAAGTATGTCATCTCCATTTGAAGTTCGTACTGTGGAAGTCGTATTTATAAAAGTAGTTTAAAATATTTGCATTTTGATGGTTCTCTTATTGGGATCTAATACTATAAAGTACTATGGAAGTTGTATTTTGACCAAAAGTCTTATTCCTCGACCCTCGTGTTCTTCGTCACAAGACTTCCAAATCTCTCTGGAATGCTTTAGCTGCTCTATTCTCTCAGTAAACTCAAGCTCGCTTGGTGAATGATCTTCCTCAACAGATTATAGTTGACGAAATGAGGTGACTCTATTAGCGACTACTACAGTCGTGCTATTATTCTTACTAACTCATCCTGGCCTTGCTGATGCTAGTAAACCGATTAGTGATCCTAATTTTATCACATCTCCTTGCTGGTTTAGGTCCTGACTTTTACCCTATCATCACCTCTCTCTCCATTCAACACCATTTCCTTACTGTTGAAGAAGTTCTAATTCACCTATTATCTCGTCCAACTCTTTGGTTATCACCAAGTCTATTTCTCATTGGTGTTCCGCCTAATGAGTGCCCAAAAGTCATTATCTACCTCACCCTGGATATATCTCCCCATCGTTCTTCATTTCCTTTTTAGTTAGTCTTTTGTGATGTAGGCCTTCTCCCACTATTACAGTTGATGGTTTTAGATATTATGTATGTTTTGTTAAGGATTATTCCAAATATATATGGTTTTATCCATTAAGACTAAGGATGAAGTTCTTTCTTTTTGACCAATTTCATGCTCTTGTTTGTGATTCATTTAACTCTACTATTCAATACTTTCAATTTGATTAGGGTGGAAAATTTCATTCTTTAAATAAAATTTTAAATTCTCTTGGAATTTCTCATTGCACCACTTGTCCTCACACACACACACAAATGGAACGGTTGGGGGAAGACATTATACTATTGTTGAAGCTGGTCTTGCACTGAACAATCATGCGCCTATTCCCTCAAAAATTGGACTCATGTCTTTGATGCAGCTTCTTATTTTCTTTTTTTTTTTTTGGGTTTCCCGTTCGGTTTTCGAAGGTTCGCCCCGACTAATCCTGACCCGACCAGCGTCTCGCACCTGGAAATGGTGCGTGAGTCTTCCAATGGTGGCTACTGCATCCACAAGGATTCAAACTCGAGACTTTACTTAAGTTGGAACAAGCCGCTTACCATTTAATCCAACAAACAAACCGTTAGTTTATTTTCTATGTAGATTGCGAACTCCAATTTTAAATGTCCATTTGAGTTAGTTCCTTACAGGTCCCATTACATATTTATGAAGATTTTTGGCCTAATCTTAGGCCCTATGCTCCAAACAAACTTGCTTCAAGGTCCAAACTTTGCATTTTCTTTGTTTATGCTTCAAATCATGTGGGATTTCTATGCTTTGATCCAAATATTGGGAGAGTATATATTTCTAGAGATGTCATTTTTATGAAGCCCAATATTTCTTTTCAAATAAACCACATGTGACCTTAACTCCTCCAATCTTTGAAGCCCATCTTCCTCACTTCAATTCTTGGCCCAATTCTTTACCAAGTCCACTTCCTGCAATACCTAATCCAATTCTTCAAAAAACCAATGATATGCCTTCATCCCCAATTACTTCCTCTTCGTCTTCAACTTCAAGCTCCTCAACACCGTCTACTTCCTGTTCTCCAATTAATTCTTACTCCACCACTAAATCCTACACAAAAATATTACTCATGCCAAAGCTAATATCCATAAACCAACAATTTTTCATGATGACACCATTCCTTAATCTCCACCACATTCTCATCACACCACCCTCTCTCAACAATCTTTACCCATATTAGTGACTATGACTCAAATCTCCTAATTGGAGAAAAGCTTTACAAGATGAATCCCATTCTCTCCTCTCGGCTCAAACCTGGGAACGTTCCATCTAACTCAAGGCAGAATATTATTGTTGGTTGCAAATAGGTCTTCCGATTGAAGTTCAAACCCAGTGGACGTCTTGCGGCCAAGGGCTTTCATAAACAAGCCAGAATTGAGTTTACAGAAACATCCTCCCGTATGACTAAACCAGTCCTTGTTCATCTGGTTTTATCTCTGGCAGCCTCACATGGTTGGTGTCTCAAGCAACTTGATGCTCAAAATGCCTTTCTACATGGTTTTCTCTCAACCATAGGTTTTGACTTTCCTCGCTATGTCTATAAACTTAAAGCGTGCACTTTATGATATAAAGCAAGCACATATTAGCTCTCATCTTCAGGAACTTTGTTTTTTCTCTTCCAAATTTGATTTATATTTGTTCATGTTTCACATATCTTCCAGTACAATCTATATTCTTATCGATGTTGTTGGCATAACTGTGACCTGTAATTGCTGTTCAACAACTCTATTAGAGTACTTTAAATGAGTAAAGGAGACAATATCTATACCACTTTGATGCTTCTCAAGTTCTAGAATTAGTGACATAGATTCTTATCTATGTTTATGGAAATCTCAATAGCAATTATTACTAAGATATTAACACACATGATCATTATTTAACTTGCTAAGTTAGCCATGAGAAATGAACATACCTTACTAATATGTTACTAACTCAAAGTTGCACATGACCAAGATCGTTAAATCCTTACTAACTCAAAGTTGCACATACCTTACAAACATACCTTACAAGATCGTTAAATTCACAATGGAACTTACCATTCTTTCTTCAATAAATCATATAGCAGTTATTAGAATCGCAAAAACTTATCTATTCCCTCTATCTATCCAAACATACCAATTTTTCCATACTTGAAGTTTCTCCAAAAACACCTAACATTAGTATTTCATCATAAACCTCAAATTTGGTCCATTCAAAGATCAGTAACAACTCCTATAGCATCCCTAAGCCCCACATAAATTATTCCACAACATTTTGGATTGGCTACAAAGTCTAAAACAGTAAGTATTGAGCTATCATTAAAGAAAAATCATTTTAAAATCCTTATATACTCAAATAAAAATTTTAAACCGATGAAAATCATCCATAAATATTCTTCTACATTTCTAGAGTTTTACATTGTCAAAATTCAAAACTTTATCAAAACTGTAACTCAAAAAATCCTTAATACAACATAAAAATACTATCATTAGAAAGAGAAAACTAAGTAAGACAATTTTCATGAAGGAAGTGAGGTGAGAAGGAGAGATTTTGCTTACCTAAATAATCCAACAAGCTTACCTTAGTAGAGCTCCTTAGTGAGGCAAAAGAAAGGAGGAAGGGGGAAGAAAGAAGGAAGAAGAAGGAATGGGGAAGGAGACACGGGGTGAGGGTATTATAATATACCCATGTGATCAGCCGTGATCACTTAAACTTACTATCGCTGACCAAAGGAGTTCGCTGTGGTGAAGCCAAGATCTCGAGATTGAGAAAGATGGGTTGGGATTGTAAACTAGCCATGACATGACGAAAAGGGACGAGAGGGAAAAACTTGAAAATGGAGATTAGTTGGCCGCAATAAAGGGACCAAAGGGCATCCCTCATTGTTTGACAAAAGATCGCAACAACAAAACCAAGAGTTAGACGCAGCGAAGGTGACCCGAGAGAGATATTTCCACTTATCAACAATAGTTTGCCGTGCCAAATCCACAGGATGACCACGGTAAAAAATCCCCACATGACAGAAAACAACCCTTTGAAAGATATAAGGAGAACTTTAATCACAAAAGATTATATTTTAGACATAAATTAAATCCCAAATAAAATTTAGGATATTATAACTCTCCCCACCTAAAAAGAATTTTATCCCCAAAATTGACAATGAGTAACAAATCGAGGATCACACATTAAATCTAATAACCACAACATAACAAGACCATGACACAACAAACATAGCTTAAACACATACCATTACCCAAATCTCAAGTATTCAAATTCAAATAGACACCAATACAACATTCACAACACCGGGATTAATACTATCATCACACAAACATACCTAAACAAACAAGTTAGGAAAGTCACGTTGCATACGCTATTCAATTTTCCAGGTAGCACCCTCAGGTGACATTCTCTTCCAAAAGACTTTTAGATGGCAAACCGATCGATTTCGTAACTGCCTATCCTTCACATCTAATATTCTTTCAGACTCAACCATGTAAGTCAAGTTCTCCCTTAACCCGATCTCTTCGGGTTCGATCACATGTGAAGGGTCAGGATGTTACTTCTTGAGTTGTGACACTTGGAACATGTTGTGTACACATGACAAATGCAGCTGCAAGCCAATTCTATAGGAAAATAGTCCAATCCACTCCAAAATCTCATATAGGCCAATATCAAAGGGTCAACTTCTTGGATTTAATGGATTTGCCTATAACAGTTAGTGGAGAAACATTAAGAAACACGTGGTTACCCACTTGAAACTCTAAAGGTCTACACCATCTGTTTGCATTACTCTTCTGATGACTTTGAGCTATTAGCAGCTCCTACCTAATCACCTCAATTTTCCTCATGGTTTCATCAACATAATCTGTCCCATAATGGTCCTTTTACTCAATTCAGTCCACCAAAGAGGGTATCTGCACTTCCTACCATGCAGTGCCTCGAAAGGTATCATTTGAATGCTTGAATAATAAATGTTGTTGTATGCAAATTCCGCCAATGGTAGATGGCTATCCCAGCTTCCTCCAAGTTCTATTACACAAAACCTCAACGTATCCTCCAAAGTTTGGATTGTCTGCTCATTTTACCCATCTGTATAAGAATCATAGGTCGTACTGAATTTCAACCTTGATCCTAAAGCCCCTTGCAATGACTTCCAAAAATTTGAAGTGAACCTTGGGTCTCGATCCAAGATGATGTCTTTAGGTACTCCATGGAGTTGCACAACCTAGTCCATGTATAACTCAGCCAACTTCTCCAATGAATCATTAGCTTAGATAGGAAGGAAATGAACGAATTTAATCAAAAGATCCACAATTACCCATATAACATTTCGCTTTCCTGTAACCGGGGGTAGTTCCATGATAAAATCCATAAAAATGCTTTTCCATTTCCAACTAAGAATCTCAAGGGTTTGCAACAATCCTTGGGATGACGATGCTCTACCTTGACTTTTTTTTATCAAGTTAGGCACTTCAATGCAAAATTAGTCACCTCCCTCTTCATTTTAGGCCACCGGTATCCATGCTTTAGATCATTATACATCTTTGTGATTCCAGGGTGAATGGTATACCGGCTTTCATGAGCCTTCTCTATAATGGTCATTTTGATCATTTCATCATTGGGGACGCTTACCCTCTGCTTATATCTGAACATTCCGTTATTGTCAAATTCATAGTTCGGGACATCACCATTCTCCAATTCCCCTCTAATCCATATCAAGTGATTATCCCTCATTTGAGTGTCTCTTAAATTCTGGTAGAATGCCACATCACCAGTTATCAAATTCAATTTGACCCCCATCTCCAGGTATCACTTGGAGGTCTCTCAATTCTTCCAAGTAAGAATGTTCCACCAACATCGAGTACACATGTAGTAACTTCCTACTCAGTGCATCAGCTATTATGTTAGCCTTTCCAAGGTGATACTTCAACTCAAAATTATAGTCCTTTAGAAACCTCATCCACCTCCTTTGCCTATTTTTCAATTCTTCTTGGTCCACTAAGTACTTCAAACTCTTATGATCACTTATCACATCAAATTGAGACCCATATAGATAATGTATCAAAATCTTTAGTGCAAACACCACTGTAATTCAACTTGTTTTAATTAAGGGCATTTCTGGAATGAGGTTGAGGTTAATAAAAATAATGTAATGAGCTATTGAGTTTAAGGAATTTTTAATGACCCTGCACTGACTTAGTGATAAAGGAATTCCTAAACCGCATTTTCGGTAGACGAAAATCAGATAAAGTAAGTTGAATTTTGGAAAAGTGGGTTTGTGTGGGTAGAGAACTTTCACTTGTCATACTCTGTGTGTGTGTGTGTGTGGAAGTGGTTAAAAAGGATGCATCAAAATTAAGAGAACAACCACTTATTCAATAATTGTCTTTATCCGTTTAATGACCAGAGGTGGATAGATAAGGCACAAATGTTAGGATAAGGACAACCAATATATGTATGTAATCTCGCAGTAAGAATTCATTAAGATACTGTTTTAGGTTATGAGAGGGGAAGCAGTCCAACTAATTAGCATTAAAAAATTCATAGCAATGAATTGATCCATGGCAAATTAACTCGGAACTTTAAAGTTGTGACCTTTCACTTTATAAATTATTTATTATTAAACTTAACTTTATCCAGTATTTACATTAACTCATGTATACACCCATTTGATATCCCAAAAATGTCATCCTCAAAGGGTGAGACTATAATTCACCATACAAACATATTTCCCATACTCAAGGCACCACACACAGTAGTCGACATTATTCCAACTAAAAAGAGATATTAATTATAGGTCCTGGCTCATGTTCTTAACATAAAAATTAGATAATTAATCTGGAGAGATTAAGATAGTTTTGTCAGTTATTTATAACAAACATAGGGGTCATTTTCTTAAAATTCCATCATTCATCACACCCCTTAGTGTTTGCAAATGCAATCAAGATAGATACTTTGAAACAGAATTATAAATTGATAAGACGAAATGGATTGATGTCTTATATTTAAGATCAAATCCAACTCTAACTATATGTTAAAAGAAGTATTTTTTTTATATGGGTGCATGTTGGAGAGATTTCAAAAATGGGATTTTTCTGAAGTCTTCACAACACACAAGCCCCAATCGAACCAAAGCCAGCCCAATCTTAACAAACTTCAAACGGTTGCACTCCAAGTTTCTTTCGCAGACAAGTTCTTCCTATCAGACCAGCAGTGCCAATCCAATGAATCTCAAAAGGTTAAGAGAGCTGTAATTTTAAACTTTTATCTGAATCAATCAATAACTTTATTAAATGCCAAATAATATATTTGATAAAAGAAATGATTAAAAAAGAGAAGGGTTATTTCTTATTGGCCGACGCCTGTCTTCATGTCTATGTCCGAATAGTAGCAATAATCCAATAAGCAAGTGGAAAAGGAAAAAAGTGATGGTTTCTGCTATACATATACTACAGATCCATGCACATCACTCATATGCAAGCCAATAGCTTTATGACAGGTGGGGTCTCTGCGTGCTGGGAAAACGATATGTGGGATTCCATATCCATTAATGATAAATACCTATTGCTTTTCCGTACCAAAATAAAAGAAACCATGCATTTCAAAGTTTGATCTACACATGCAAATCCATTAATTCTTTCCCAACTGCATGTACACCAATCACTCATCTGTATTATATTCTCGTCACCTAGTTGATATTGACAAGCCACCCAATCTCAAACTCATCTCTATATATGCATAAAAATAATAGGGAGAATTACAGTAAAATTTCAAAGAAGAAATGTAATCATAAAAAATCTTATAACTAAGTAGTATGTAATGATAAATTTTACAGCAAAAAGTAACAATAGGTTTATAATGTTCACTTATCTTTGTGACTTTTTAGTGATTGCATTTTTTCTCTAGTATCTCAATAATATGGACATTTAATAATATATTCTCCAATAACTATCATCTATCCGCGAGAGTCGGAGGATCAATTCTTGCTTCAGAACAAGTTCTTGTCATTACAAGGTGTTATCAAGGCACTGAGCAATTGCAGAGATACAAGTAAAAGCTCAGTAGCAGCTTGGTGTGTTGAATTAACTAATGGAAATTGTAACATGCTTGGAACTTAGAGAGGGAAGGCCGACGAGTCTAATGAATATATTCAAACAAAAAGTGTAGTACGTATAGAAAAAAACAAAACCTTACAAATCACTTAAATTCATGATATCTGTCCTAAGTAAATAAAAACATTAGCCATTTTACATTAAATGGTAATGCAATTCATAAGTATACACTGTGGAAGCAAATACAAAATTTTATTGGCCAGGAATCAAGCTGAGATTCCAATAAAAACCAGAAAAAAGTTTATAACTAGACTGAGAAATATAGAGGTAGCTGTCGCGCTTTTTGTTTCAAATATATCTCCTTGACCCTCTTTATATTAACTTTAGTAAACCACGTTAACGGAAATCAAAATAAAACTCTTTTCACACATTTACCTCATAAAATTTAAATCACGTTAAAAAATAATTTGGATGAATTTAAACGGACACTTTGCAGTAATAAAGTGAATGGAGGTTTTAAGCCATTCGGTTTGTACTTCATAAACAAAGTAGCACATATCAGATAAATTGACCTTATTATTCATTGGGAAACAGCAAGATTAGAGACAACATATACCCTTCTTATCAGTAGCACTTTTCTGAACAGAAACTTTTGACCCTATCTACTTTTTAATTTATTGCGATAGAATTGAGTTGAAATAAAGAAAAAAACTTTCTTGTCTTTATTCCTCCTTCCCCCCAAATAAATGCTTAAACAGTGACATGACTGATGACATCTGTTAATTAAAGGGTTTTCGACTTTCCGCTTTAAGTTTTTTCCTTCAGAGATTTAGCTATATATCCGTGTACAGCTGGAATGAATAATGGTGATGATTAGCAAACAAAAAGCGTTTTCCGCTCTCTTTGCTCTTGCCCCGCTAAACCTTCCTGATTATTGAGTCATCATTAATTCATTGTCTAGCAATTAGCTATGCCCACGGGTTTAAAGATAGAGTAATCTATCACTTTCAATAGACAGCAAGTAACTGCTTCAAAACCCCATACAAATATATTTAGTTATTTACAACAATAATTCTTTCATAAGAACGAAAACTCAGTCTCACACATACCCACATTTACAAAAGGGTTGAACCTGCGACATACTTTGATAAGGTGGTTGGTACCATTGTAACACTAGGCCTTTAGTTTTTGTATGATCATTAAAGGGGAAGAATTGAACTAGGATTAAAGAAGATAGAGCTCTTCCATATGCAAACCGAGAACTTGAACTTTTTTTGTTGGAAGCTTAACAAAATATGTTTGGGAGCTTTGAATTTTTTATTTTATTAATAGTACGACAATTTAACTTGTTTTAAAATATGGTGCAAAATGAGTTTAATTAAGTGGTCCAAAATGATAGGAGTGATGGGTGGCTTGGAATCGAAATCAATCAACCTCTCTGTATAGGCTGTCCACAGATGTACAAGAACGTAGGGTAGTCCAAAAAAACCCCAAATAATGGAGAGTTCAAGTGTCACCAACCAGGCCCTTTGTTTTGACCTCTCCAATTTATCACTCCTCTTTCCAACACCTATCAAGTAGACCCTGTTTGTGTTTATTCCATAACAGTATCAACAATTAAGAAAAAAACTATTGTGTGTGTTTAGGAACGTGGTAGAGAAGTATTTTTACGTAATTCGAGATAAATATGTGGATGAAATTATTTCGTTTTACAGAAAAATACAGTTGAACGTACTTTTGGAGAGTAAAAATTTTTCAAACAAGAACATTGAAAAGAATAGGACTTGATCCATACCAAATCTTGATATGCACCGCTAAACTTCTTGTGTGCTGGTCATGTGCCCCGATGGATGGGTTCACCCACTGGTTAAGAACCATTCAACTCAGTATAGGTAAGTTACTCACGACTTGAAGAGGTGTCCACGTCTAGTGAAGCAGCAGGTATGTATTCAGACTCACACTTGTATAGTTATATCATTTTATATATAGTAGTATTGTTAACAAAGGATATCCCAATACACACGCTTGGAAAATACAGGTGAGAAAATTGTTAGTGGGATGGATATGTATATGATGTTGATGATCCATCCGTCCACACATAAATGCATAGGCTGTTGTCCACTATTCAGATGGAGGCAAGCAATCCCCACTCACAAAATTACAAAATGCTTTGGGAGGGGTAGGCCCTAATGACGCCTCCTCATTAGCTGTCTTGAAAGCTATATCCTCTTCCTTGGCATGGTCTCTCCATCTATTTCGTCTCTTTCCTCTGCCTCTCTCTAGCTCTCTTCTTATAAATATGCGTGCGTGTGTGTGATATATGTGTTGTGTGTTCTCTGTATTCCCATATCCGCTTCGAATTAACCAAAGTACAATACACTAGGATAAGGATATATTATGGCTCTGTTGTTTTACAGTTGGAGACTCGTTGGGGTGTGCGCGCTGCTATGGATGGTGGTGCTATCTGCTGTGTGTGTCTGGGGAAGACCCGCCAATTTTGCCCAAGATTTCCGAGTCACATGGTCTAATTCCCATCTCAAACAAATCGATCGTGGCACCACCATCCAACTCACTCTTGACCGAAACTCTGGTTCTTCTTAATTCTCTCTTCCCATAATTCACACTGTTCTTGGTACGTACTATAATTAATGAATCGTACGTGTATGTAATTCCCCCTAAACCTGTTTGGCCGTATTAGCATGAAGATCAAGCTCGTCGCCGGAGACTCTGCCGGAACTGTCACCGCCTTCTATGTAAACAATGGTTGACACACACACACACACACACAAACGTATATAACCCTGTAACTTAATGTACTTATTAGGCGTCTTTATACACACGCAGATGAACTCGGACACAGACTCGGTTCGGGACGAGCTTGATTTCGAGTTTTTGGGAAACCGAAGCGCTCAGCCATACACAGTTCAGACAAACATCTACGTCCACGGACAGGGAAATAGAGAACAACGAGTCAACCTCTGGTTCGATCCTTCCGCTGACTTCCATACCTACACAATCTTCTGGACTCATCAACTGATTGTGTAAGTCAATAGTATAATCAACCACAAACTACGATCATGTACGTACGTACCTCTCTCGTTACTTTATCGATTAACGTGTGTGTGTTGTATCTATATATATGCAGGTTCAAGGTTGATGATGTTCCGATAAGAGTGTACAAGAACAATGAAGCGAGGGGGATTCCGTACCCAAAACTGCAGGCGATGGGGGTGTTCTCGACGTTGTGGGAGGCAGATAATTGGGCAACGAGGGGAGGGTTGGAGAAGATAGATTGGAGCAAAGCACCATTCTATGCATATTACAAGGACTTCGACATCGAAGGTTGTCCTGTTCCAGGACCTGCAACTTGTGCGTCTAACCCAAGAAATTGGTGGGAGAGTCCTGCTTACCAATCTCTTAATGGAATCGAAGCTAGAAAATACAGGTGGGTTCGTATCAACCACAGAACCTATGACTATTGCCAGGATAGGTCTCGCTTCCCTGTGACCCCACCCGAGTGCGTTCTCCGTCCTTAAACCTCGTTAATTAAATGTCGCCAAAGTTATTAACGTCCACTACTCCTTCAAATCATTCCTATACAATGTTACTTTACATACGCAAGTGTCCGATTTCATACACCATTATCTCTGCCATATATACATACAGGTTTAAGTGTCATATAAGATGTGGTATACAGAAATACAAATGTGTATACATGATTCTTTAGACGAACCGAGCCAGAGTTTGGAATCAGGAGGAGCCAAAATGTCCGTGATGGCTTTAATATATATGCCCATGATGTATTGTATTTTATGTTCTATTAATGAAGCTTGGATCACCATTGGGACCTTGGTATATCATTTTTATCCTGTTATTATTATGTGTATATATAACTGAGTGTTTCTGGCCAAAAAAAAAAGTATAGATAACTAAGTGAATTTATTTGTGGATGAATAGTTTCAAGAAATGGTTGGTTCGCTTGTTATTAAATTGTAGTAGTGGATGGGGACGAAAGTAGATGGCTCAACTGGCTAGTGGCTAGGTATAGAATTAAAACTCTGGTTATATAGAACCACCCACCTAAATTGTCTGTCCATTAAAGAGGGTTTGAAGTTGCGGGGTGAATTAGGGAATTAATTAATGCATTAATTAAACGGTAATATTTTTAATATTATGACTGCATTCTGCAAGTATAGATAACCGACATTAATGGTACTACTGTGACATAACAGTAGAATATCTAACAGTATGAATTGTTTCGTTACCTAAGTTTTAAAATTGCTTTATAGTCATTTCTCCATTATTTGAAGTATTTGGTATATTACAATTTTAGGCCACCTGATCAATAGTTCAAGTTCAATACATTAGTAGTTTCTGCTTCATTTTTTAATAATCTTAATTTATTGCACTTCAGTTCTATCTCTTATTCATTACAGACATTTTAATTAATTAATATCATTTTTTTATTTTATAAAAACACATTAGTAGCTATTACTAAGACAAAACGTAAGTTTTTGAAGGATAGAAGTTAATTATTTATGTTATTTTATATTATTTTTACTCCATCTAACAAGTAAAATATTTTTTAATTCACTCTCTTATTCCTAATCACTGCTATATGTTTGCACAAAACTTATTAAGCATGGGTTATATGTATTGCACGAAATTTTTTTAAAGAAAAACCCTTATTGTTCACTCAAGTGAAGCAGAAAGCCATAGAAAACAAAAGAGTGGGTTCCACTGAGGTCCCCGTGCGTTCATACGTGTAAAGGTAAGATCTAATCCCCATATTTTATCTATCGATCTCTTTCTCCTTTATCATGAACCTTTTTGTCATACGGCTCTTGATCATGTTCAACCATTGTTAGATTTAATTGGAACTAGTTCTTTAAAAGGTTTTTTTTACACAAACGAAGGCCAAAGGCCTAACAACAAGAAAAAAAACTATCGGGGATTAAATCTCAAACCATCATTAACAATTAACATCCTCAGGTGATTCAAACAATTGCCAAATAGAGAGAATTTGATAAACCTCCTTTGCCATGGCATCTGCAAGGTTATTTTAATCCCTTGAAATATGTTAAATTTGTAATTCTCATTAATAACTTAGAAGATTCTAAATATGTGCAAATTATAGTTTAGAACACGCAAGATGTTATTTATATTCACACTAACTCAAATTTAAGATACCTTGTTTAAACGGTTAAAAACCCCAACCAAATTAAACCAATTTTTTTAATGCTTAATATAGATGACGAAGGAAAGACAGGAAAAGAGAACAAGAAGGCGAACCCAACACAGAAACGACCGCCGAAGCATCATGTTTTAAAATTCACCAACCCCAACTCTCTTCTTTCCTCTGCGACATGCACGAGACCTCATCGCATCCACTACTATATGAAACATCCAACTTTTACTGACCCCCAAAAAGGAAAACACGACACAAAAGCTTACAACTTTGTTGCATACGCATGTTTTCCCGCTCTCTCCTTTCTTATTGGATTCATGTACATGGTTTATACATACTTGGTTTCAAGAATAATCTGGAACATTATTTTTTAATTAATTTGGTCACAACTTGTTAAACAATGTTGCTAATTGATTAAAATACTCCAGCATGTCCTTAATATAAAAATTGAATAACTGATTTATGAATATTAAAAAAATTAGTTAAGTTAGTCATTTATACTAAATATGTCTTAATTTCCACATAATTCCCCTTTTAATCATGTGAATTGTAATTACCTTTTGATAGAAAGCTCCTTACCATGTCTGAATAATATGGATATTTGAAAAACAAATCATAAATTTGTGATTAATATGCACCTAACGAACCCTCAGTAGTTTCAAAATCTTATCTTTTTTTCCTGGTAAAAATATGGGGCAAAATTCTAAATGTTATCTTCATTACATCAAGAAATTAAAGATGGTCATTTAATTTTATGCTACATATAGTGAAAACTAGGTTATGAGATTAGGAGAGATAATGGGGGTCGTGCTACTAGTCGGTGTTAGTTTATATGGCATGATAACTTAATGATTGAAATAATTAATGTAAACGAGACACACAATTAATAAAATAAGAGGCATGCAAGAGACATATCCATGAGGGGTTTACCGAACCTAGGGGGACAACTCATGCACAAGCATGTCAGATACAACACTAATTAAAAACAAACCTATACACATACACACACACACACAACTCATTCTCTCTCAATATGCTTTTTCTTGTTTCAAATGACAGCAAAAAAACAACATCCAAACAAGAAGAAAAGGGAGAAAGAAAGAATATGAATATGGGAGATTCCTTCAACACCTCGAGACGCTAAACTACTATATGCTTCTGATCCGATCTACCTATTGTGGAGAGGATTAGCTCCACTTGGCACGCCTCTCTTGTCTTCTACGCTTGCTTTGCTGGAGACGTTATTCTCAGCAACCCTCGTGAAGTTGAAGAAACCATTGGCTACGCCCAGGAACCCAGAATTGCAGAAGATGAAGAGCAGAAGCAGCAACACAGAAAGAGCACCCATACTCACAGCAAGATCAGAGTATTATATCTGTACAACCAGATAGATACTTTTGTGTATGTATGTGTGTGACCCTTGACACAGGATCAGATGGTATGTTGTAGATTCAGTTGCATTAAAGCTGCGGGCTAGATGAGCATAAGGAGGATCAGTAATACAAGGAGAAGAATGAAGCCAGTGATGATACTGAAGATAGCCTCAGAGGCAAGAAACCATGAGAGGAGCACGACTGGGAGTTGATGAGATCGGGAGAGGGAGATGAGGGAGAAAACAGTGGAAGAGAGTGTTACATGTTATAAGAGAATATATATGTGTGTGCTGTCTGGGAAGTTGGCGAGGGGGTTATTCTCTTTATAAGAAATTAAAACACCAGATGAATCTCACACGCCTGTGAGCAAACTTTAATTTTGTCTAGCATGTAACCAACCACTTTAGCTTACTTTATTTATTCTTTTTCTTCCTTCCTTTTGGATCCACTTGACCTTTTTAATTGGCCAATAGGACTATAGAAAAATCATCATTACATAACGTTTCCATTTGTTTAAAGGTAGTTGAAATCGATGACTGAATAACGGTGAGTTATTCTTTGTTAATCCGTTTATCAAATGGTCACAATCATTAGTTTATCAAATTGAAGCAGTACACCTTTGAAGAAGAGAAATACAAAAGGATTCTTCATTCTTGTTTGAAGAAGAATTTTTTTAGGCGTGGAACGTGTCCATTCACCATCTGGGGCAGGCACAAAACTAGAAAGCCTCATTAAATGGACCTTTTGTACCATGTAGGCCAACTTTTAATATCACTACAATTAAGGGCCTTGTGAATTGTGATAAGTAAAATAGTTTTCCAGCAAAAGTTCAAGAGGTCCTAATGGATTATGGGCTGAAGTCTTACAGAGTAAGTATATGCTTAGAAGTGAGCAAAGTCACCAATGAGAGTTGGCACAGATGGTAAGGAACGGACTCAACTCCCACAAGGAGGTGGGTTCGATTCCCTCTGCCGTTGTGAGGGCTCCTTTGGTAGACGATCTCATAAGTCCCTTGTAAGTGCTCAAAAAGCTCTGGGGCCGTGCCCTGGCCTTGGTGGGGGACCGGTGCCGAACCCACCTAAACTTTTTATGTATAAAAAAAGAAGAAGTGAGTAAAGTCTTTTGAATGTGCAGCCAGGAGATTCCAGCTTGTGGCGTTTCATTTTTGCCCAGGAAGGCATGATTGGGAATGGAACTAAATGGTAGGTGAAGAACTGGAATATGGTTAAATTTTTTTCTAACCACTGGTTAATTACTGGGATGACTATTAAGGAGATGTGTGCTATACCTTTATCCCAGGAAGATGAAAATTCCGTGGTGGCTGATTGGGTGAATAATAGTACTTGGGACTATCACCGCTTGGAAAACCTGGTTAGTGGTGAGGTAATCTTTAATTTAGCCAACTCGATACCTCCAAGACCTGATGCGGGGATGATATTATGATATGGGGACATACTCCTTCTGGAAACTTTACGGTTAAGAGTGCTTATTTTGCCATTGAGCCTGAGCTACCGAATATGTATAGCTCTGTTTTTAAACTCATTTGGAAGTGGAGAGGAGCTGAAAGAATAAGACTATTTCTTTGGAAGGTCTTCCATAATAGATATGCTTAGAGGAGTTCTTGGTCTAGTGCTTCCCCGTTGTGCAACTTTTGCAATGAGGAAGAGGAGCATGTGTTACATGTGCTTCGGGACTGTCAATATGCTAGAGATGTTTGGTCTAGAGTTGTTCAAGGCTCTCATATTGCAAACTTTTTCTCTTATTCTTTGCGGGATTGGATTGCATTGAATCTGAAGAGAGACATGAGTACATGTTTTTTTGGTAACTGGGATCTTTTTTGGGGAGTGGCATGTTGGCTCTTATGGACATGGAGGAATAAGGATATTTTTTATGATCACTTCATTAAACATGTTAATCCCTATAATACGATCATTGCTACTTGGAAATCTTTCATTCAAATTGATAACGGTTTGTAGCTTCAATCTGATATGTTCCACGAGCAACCCAGTCAGTGGAGATATCCAAAGAGAGGATGAGTTAAAGTTAATGTTGATGGTGCTGTGGCCCGATATGAAGGTAGGATTCGGAGGTGTCATTAAAGACTACTCGGGTTCTTGGGTTATGGGTTTCACTAAGAAGCTTAGGCTAAGTGAGCCTCATATGGCGGAGGAATGTGCCATTTACAGAGGCCTTCTGGAAGCTTATGACTGCGGCTTCAGAAATATTATTATCGAATCCGATGCTAAATTATTGGTGGATATGCTTAATTTAGATTGTGATTCTACTAACAATGGTTTGTTATTTGCAGATATTAGAGATCTCGTCGCGAGAGAATGGAATGTTATCATCTAATATGCGCCAAGGGAGCAGAATAGATTAGCTGACGCTCTAGCTAAAGAGGCCATATCATCTTCTAGAGTTTATTCCTCATGCCCACATCACCTTCAGGAGCTGTATGCAAATTATTGTCTGGGAGTCTCTCCCCATTTTGTGTAACTTCTTGTGTTTTTGTGAGCTTTTAGGCTCTCTTTGTGTATAAAAAAAAAGTTCAAGCTAGCACCAACAGTAACTGAATTTAGTGGAAGGAATTAATCCTTTACAAATAGAGTTGGGTTTAGCTTGTCAACTTGCTGGCTAAGAAGGATGCGGGCTAGCAGGCTGCACGAGCTCCCACCGTTTGACCCATAGGTTATGCAGGTTCAACCAGTGGACTAGCAGTGTGTATATTAAGAAAAAAAATTTTAATATAAATTTTCAAAAATGATAGATCATTATAAACCACATAACACATAATTGTATATATTCATTTCAAAATTTGTGTATTACAAATAAATATTTTTTGAAATTTTGTTTAAGATCAAAATAAAAAAATTTATTAAAGTTGTTATATCTGCTAAATAATATATGAAAGTTGATTCAAAAGATGTTTTCTTTCAGTCAATTAACTTCATGTTGCTTATTTTTATAAATATTTCTCTTATTTACTAAAATTTTTACAATTTATATTAAAAACAGAAAGTCAAAAAATAAATAAAATGGCAGCTTGGCAGGTTGGGGGCTCTGGGTTTTAATAGCCTGCCAAAGTTCGAGATGCACAGGCCGCACTGCATAGCATGAAGGTTGTTGCGGGCTAACCTATATCCTCAGTTATACAGTGTAGTGAACTGAAATTCAAATGCCGCTGGTAAATATACATACATTTAATGTCCAACAATACTTCAAACAATCTTACCTCGAATAATGTGCTTCAAAGAGAGAGAGAGATTGAGAGGAGCAGCTGCTAAATCAACGAAGATGGAGGATTCCGGTGCTTGACCAAAAAAATCAGTATGTGTAAACATTACAGCTACATGTCCCTGTATCCCTGTTTAATAGGGTGATTAGGAATAAAAGATGTAATTAATTTTAAAATAAATACTCTTCAGTAAGAAGTATAAAAAAAAAAATAAACGCAGACTAATTGTTTCCTTTCACCTTTACGATATTCAATCAAGGACTCCCAATTCTGTCCCCTAGTTGTTTCCCGCTACTTTCTTTTTCAGTTTTTTTAAATTAATTTAAAGAATATTTCCTTCTATTCTTAGTACAAGATTTACTTTGTTAAACATTGTCAATGCTCATACACCTATGCCTACTACCATTGTTGTCAATAATGTCTCAAAATCCAATACACCAATCCATTGTTCAATTCCTTTAATCAGGCTAACTTGGTCAAGCTAGATCGAGGAAATTACCTATTCTTGGGGGCCATTGGCCTATCTATTATTGAAGGGGACAGGCTTGAAACTCACACTGGTGCTTCTAGCTCTCCTCTTCATCCCATCTCAGGAGTTGTTTGAACTGTTTAGGCTCTAGTATCCTAATCCTGGTTAATGGCGGCGGGATGACAAAGGATCTCGTGGTTTTAGAGGATGATGGCGG